>VMDO01034080.1:0-17335 GCA_007922755.1 Pedetes capensis | reverse complement strand
TCTGATATTCTCTGCTTTTGGCTAATATCCACCTGACATCAGCAATGATGTCCCTGGTTTCCCTCCCTCTTCTGAATCCAGTTTGATTTTCCAGTAATTCCCTGTCTATATACTGCTGTAGTCACTTTTGAATGATCTTTAGTAAAATTTTGCTTGCATGTGATATTAATGATGTTGTCTGATAGTTTACACATTCAGTTGGATCCCCTTTTTGGGGAATAGGCCCAAATAATACCATTCTATATTTATCTAATTTAAACCTAACAAAATAAAACAGAAAAATAATTTCTGAAAACCTTTTTAACAACCCCTTGAGATAGGTGCTATCATTGAGACTTAGTTTGCAAATGAGGAAACTTGCTAAGAAGTTACACACTTTCAAAGTTATTTATCAATAAGGGGAAGAATCAAGATTTATACACAATTATGTATGAACATAAAGCACACATACCTTCTTTCTTTCATATTAATTATGTGCACCATTATCCACAGTATCACAATATCACTTCTCTGGTTGATATGATTGTTGTTGTTGTTGAGTGCCATGAAGTTGGGTCTATTTGGTAGGAATAGGGATAAAAGAATGCTTGAAGATGAACCTATTTTAAACTTTTCAAATAAGCAAGTACATATTATTGAAGGCTGTGTGTAAGAAATACCTAGAAATGTATAAAATCTTTTATGTTCTAATGCCTATGCATTCTTTTCTCCATATATATTTCAGTGTGGATTTTGGTGATTTCATTGGGACTTGGTAGGATTATGGCATAAGCTAATTATGATCTATATCTTTTTTGATACAGCATATAAACAGGCATAGATGGCTATGCTTTCTTTTGCTACACAGCAGAACTTCCATGTGTTAGCATATGATATGTGTAAATTTCTCACACAAATGGTTAGTAAGTAACAGCTCTGAAAATGTGGTTCATCCCCAAGTATTTTTGTGCGATATATTTTCCTAAAATTTTATTCCCCAACTGAATATTTATGTTTTTAAGAAACAATTTGCAGGATATTTTTTAAAACTAAGGGATTTATTATCTTTTTAGCTGCTTTATATCAGAGAAAGATGATTATTATGTGGCAGATATGGTGTAGAGAAGCAGAGGAGAGGAAATATGATTATAGGAGCCCCCTTAGATATGAATTAGGATGATGAATCTCAGGTCCAAAATGAGTTGCTCTTTGTTCCTGTGGCATAATCCATGGAGCAAAGTGGGAGCTTAGGAATTTAATATGTGAAGGCGTTGGAATCAGGAAGGCCAATGGAATAGATGAGACCTGTAGACACTATTAGCTACCTAAATTAATTGGGCCATTTAGGTATTTTTCTTTCATTTGACCCATGTTTATCTGGAATCTCTGAGAAGAAGATCATTTGTATTCACAGAAAGAATGTTCAACATTTACACAAATATAATAGTTAGAAATATGAAACAGGAGGAGGAATCCTAGGTTGTACTCAAGGGTATTAGAGTTGAGGAAGGGAGATCTGTGTGACCCATGGCATATGCTTGAAGAACATGTGTAATTTACTGAAAAGGCATGGCATTTTACAGAATGCTAGCACACAACTGAGGCTTGACAGAGATCAATGAGCATGTAGTGTGTGCAGAGATGCAATTGGGAAACTCAGTAATTTATGTGCTATGTTGTTGTTGTTAGGTGCCGTCGAGATGGGTCCAACTCATAGCAATTCTCATAGGGTTTTCAATGGCTGACTGTTTCAGGATTGCTTTGGGAATGGGTTGCCATGTCCTTCTCCCATTTTGCAGTGCTGGGAATCGAACTCGGGACCTCGGAGACTGCAGAGCAGCACTCTACCAACTAAGCTATATCCCAGCCCTTATGTGCTATATGAGGTAAATAAATAGAGTTCTGGAGGATCTGGTATAAAATAAGATGGGCCAAGTGACTTGTCTTCAAGTTTAGATGGTAAGCTTCAAGAAGAATCCTTATGTCAATTATATTTGTATATCTGGGATGGAATTGGCTCAGTTGGTAGAGCACTGCACTGCAGTCTCTGAGGTCCCAAGTTCAATTCCCAGCACCGCAAAAATGGGAGAAGGGCCTGCCAATCCACTCCCAACACAATCCCGAAACAGTCAGCCATTGAAAACCCTATGAGGGTCACTATGAGTCGCATACCAACTTGACGGCATCTAACAACAACAACAACAACATGATGTTGGATTTATAATATTGTGGGGTAATCTTTCATATTAGTAGAAGTTTGAAAACCTATATTTTAAAGTGGAGTGCCATGGGCTGAATTTTGTACCTGCCGAAAATTGTGTTGAAGCTTTAATCCCTAATGTGACTGTATTTGGAAATGGAACTTCTAGGAGGTAATTAAGATTAAATGAGGTCATAAGGCTGAGATCCTAACGTATGGGCTTGACAGCCTCATCAGAAGAGGCAGCAAAACAAGATCAGAGGGAAGGTAATGTGAGAGTGCATGAAGTTAGGTGGTGGCTATATGCAAGCCAGGACGAGTGACCCCACTAGAAATCAAGTTCTTCTGGCCCTTGATCTTGGCCATTCCTGTCTCCAGAACTATGAGAAGATAAACTTTGTTGTTTAAGATGTGGAGTGCAGTCTATGGTATTTGTTGTGGAAATCTGCTCAGGCTACTACATATACAGTGATGTTGGCACTGGAAGATTGCTAGTCAGGGCCTACAAGAACATTTTCATTTTTCAATTACTTGTCTTCTCTGATATGTAAATGATAGTAATCATTTACTTCTGCTTGGTTACTGTCCAATTACATAGTAGATGCCAGTAGATATGTGCAAAGTAACTACCACAAAAGCAAATTTGAATCCAAAATGATCACACATGTAAAGTTTTTCTTTGGTTCACTCGATTGTACAGTTTTTAATAGAGGCATGAGATGCCTGGAAATATATAGATTTGTGGAGGTGTATAGAGAAAAAATAGATTATAACCCATTCTATGTGGAAATATAGTTTGTCTATTATGCATTTTCTAATCATACATTCATCAACTGATTTGGATTTCTTTTGTCTATTCTCACTCCAATCTTTCTTTCACCTTACAACAATTATCTATTTAGATGCAAATCAGATTGTTACTCCTTTAAAAACCTGTGATTAAAAATAAAAAAATGCTATCACTTTCAAAATATTTAGAATGTGTTACTAAAACAATGAGGCTACAAACATTATTAACAAATGAATCATTACCTATCAGGAGAGAATGAGAAGAGAACAAATGAATAAAAAATAACATGATGAATTTGTAAAAGAGGTGTGTATCAGATGCTAAGGAACATGTAAGAAGGCTCACGGCACTAACAAAGGGAAAAGCTGAGGACCATTGTAAAGAAAGGACATCTCCAAAGAGTGAAGTTTGCATTGTATCTTGAATAAATGAGATGTAATTACTAAAATGAAAATTGGGAGAAATTCCCTGGAAAAGGATGAACAAAGGCTTATTAAAGCATTATAAACTAGGGAAGCAAGTTTGGTATGACTAGCTATCAGTTTGCAAATAAAGACAATGAAAAAGCTGAAGATGGATTGTTTGCATGGATTGGGTAATAAGTTTATACACTTTTCTGAAAAGTGAACTTTACCCCAGTGTCTAATGGTGCCCAGGATCAGTTCTTGTACCTTATAGAAAACCACTGAAGAGGTTGGAGCCATGAAAATATAATCTAAGGCATGCTTTGAAAGAACATTCTGGCCATAGTGTAGAGGGTGGAATAGAGGAGAGTAGAAAAGATATAGAACAAACAGATGAAAAGTCATGAAAAAATTCTCTGTCATTACTTATCAGATAGATGTCTCACCGTATATTCATTCACATGAGAGACACTATGTATAAGGTGTTAGTAACAGGAATTAGGCTTGAAATAATGTCGGAAGAGCTGGGAGAGTAAAGGTCTGGAAAGGTACAGCAGAAATAGTTACTAATGACTAGTTTTTCAGTACTGAGGTGTTGAATCCAGGGCCTCATGCATGTGAGGCAAGTGCTCTGCCACTGAACTGTACCTCCAGTCCTTTATTTTTTATTTTGAGACAAAGTTTTGCTATGTTGTACAGTCTGCCTCTGACCTTGAACTCTACATCCTCCTGCCTCAGCCTCCCATGTGTCTGAGATTACAGGTGTGCACCAGGGTATCCAGCTACAAATCACTTCTTGAAGAAGTTAGAGCAGGTAGAATTCATGAAGAAGCCCCCAAAGACATCACTGGATGCTGTAGTCATAAAGTAGGAACTCATGGTGAAGTCTCTTAGGCCTTTGAACTACAAAACCACTTGAGAAAAATTGGTTCCAGTTTACGTTCAGAATCTTGCTTGGATTTTGTGTATTGGTGATATTTAACCAATATTGATAAAATTCCAAAGAGCACACAACTAAATCATTAAATGCCATAGACTTAAAGGATTTTATGACGATGTTGTTATTGTTGTTGTTAGGTGCCATCGAGTCGGTATCTGGCTCATAGTGACCCTCATAGCAAAAATAAATAATGTCCTTGCTCATGATGCAATATGACAAAAATACTTCCTTTAAAAATGGTCCAATATCTCTTTTTGGGTCATACAAAGATATTTATGAAAGTGAAAAAGAGGAACATCAGCCAGTAAGAAAGATCCACTGTGCATGTTTTTCATCCCAGAGCAGCAAACCTCATTTCCTGAGAGGAATTAGTATAGCTATACCAAAATGATGGAGAATGTCTATGAGGTTTTTAAACTGACCCTCTACCTCCTCTGTGCCATCTACTGCCACAACCAGTGACAACAATGCCAGTTTCCACTGTCTTCCTTATGTCTTTCCCCAGTTTCTTCCACCTTCACTCTACTTCATTTTGTGTGTATAAGCAGCCTTGCTTTTTGTCTACATTTTTTCAAACAAATATATTTTGTATCTCATTTTTTGAGCCATATTAAAAGTACAATCATTGATCCAATGTAAAATACAAATGAAATTTTAACACAGAATACCAAAGAAAATAGTTGTAGGGGCAAGTTTCTAACAGACAGTCCAACGTAGTACAAGGTCCTGTGCCTATAAACACAAGACCTGTGCATATCTCTCTTGTCATGTCTTTCTGTTAGATCTCTGTATTCACTCTCATAAACCTGGAACATACATGGCTCTTCTGTCTGCTTTGTTCTGTTTCCCTCTCCTATCTGCTTCTAAGCTTCTGTAGTTCTTTCTAATACCTGCCCAAGGTTATCATATGAGAAGCCTTCCTTTCTTACCCCAAGCAGAATTACCTTACCCCTTCTCTTTTAAAAATATATTTTATTTCTAATTGACATACAGTAACTATATATTTGTGGTATACCATCTGACATTTCAGTACATATATACAATGTATAATAATCAGCTCAGCATAATTAGCATGTCTGTTACTTCAGTCATATGTCACTTCTTTATGTTGGGAATATTCAAAATCCTCTCAAGCAGCTATTCTGAAATATTGAACTAATTTTTGTAAACCATGGTTTTTCTATTATGCTATAGAACTTCACTCAATTGTCTATCCACTCTCCATCATCTTATACCTTTTTCTGGTTTGGGTAATCACTACCCTAATCTTTCCTTTGAGATCAACATTTTTAGCTTACCCATATAATAAATATATATGGTGCAGGGTGATGTGATACATCCCTGTATCCCAGTGACTCAGGAGGCAGAGGCAGGAGGATTGTGAATTTGAGTCCAGAGGGAGCCTATGAGAGTTTAATGAGAGTTTGCCTCAAAATAAAAAATTAAAAAATAGGCTGGGCTTGCAGCCCAGTAGTAGAGCACTTCAAAGTTTGTATAAGGCCCTGAGTTCAACCCCTAAGTACTTAAAAAAAAGTGGTATTTGTCTTATTCTTCCTGCCTTGGTTAATATAATGTCCTCCATTTTTTGTCTATACTGATGCAAATGAGAGAATTTCCTTTATTTTTATGGCTGAATAATATTCCATTATGTTTATGTACCACATTTTCTTTATCTATTCTTTTGTGGAAACCTAGGTTGATTCCATTTTGTGGGTATTGCGAACAGTGCTGCAGTAAGCATGTAGTACAGATGTCTCCTTGACCCTTTGTATAATTTTAATTCCTTTGGACATACACTCAGTAGAGGGATTGCTAGATCATATGATAGTTCTATTTATAGCTTTTGGAGGAAGCTCCATACTATTTTTCCTAATGGCTGTTTTCCATAATTTACATCCTCACCAACAGTACATTGCAGTTCCCTTTTCTCTGCATCCTTCCCCGTATTTGTATTTGTTGTCTTTATAATAGCTATTCTGACTTGGCTAGGATGATATCACATTGTGATTCTGATTTGCATTTTCCTGATGATTAGTGAGCATTGTTTTCATATGCTTATTGGCAATTTACATATATTCTTTTGAGAAATGGCTATTAAGTTCATTTGTCATTTTAAAATTGGATTACTGTTTTTGCCATTGAGTTGAGTTTTTTATTTACCCTTGAAATTAATCCTTTGTTGGATGAAGAGTTTGCACATATTTTTTTCCATTCTGTTCATTGTCTCTTCACTCTGTTTGTTTCCTTTGCTGTGCAGAAGTTTTTGTTTTTTGCTCATTGCTGTAGTCCCATTTGTCCATTTTTGCTTCTGTTGCTTGCACCTTTGGCATCATATCCAAAAAATATTTGCCTACACCAATGTCCACTCTACTCTATTGAGTTAGTTAGTGTTACACTCAGTTGTGTGTAATGGAACAGTCTACTACAGTGGTTTAAATTAGTGGGGGGTGTTTTTATATCTTATGCAGCCAAAGACTTAGGTGTAGTCATTACATGTTGACATGAGAAATCAATATGTTCTGCATTTTTAGCATGTGGATGTTGTCCGCATAATTACAACTCAGATGGTCCCAAACAGGTATCACATCCACATTCCAGGTAAGAGGAAGGAGAAAAAGGAACAAGGAGCCCAGCAGATGTTTCTTTACATTTCACTGAACAGAAATTAAATATATTAACCTCCCTCCAGTTGTAATGGTGTAATGGTGTAATCAGATTTTAGCTTACAAATCTCTATAGAAGAAATTAGAAAAGGAGAGAGAGTAAGCACAGTTGAGGAGTATATTATTGTACAATATTTGCCACATCATATTTCTCAAAACACTTTGAATGTAAAACTTCTATACTGTACCATGATTATTTATGTTTTTTTCTTTCTTACTGAATAGGATGCTAGACTTACAGGATCAGTGGTGATGTCTCACTTATATTTTCATCCTGAACATCTGGAATTTTGTAGAGTAAATGAATATAATGTGGGAATATGAAAAGATTTTAGTAAAATAGAACTAAGCATTGTTGAGTAAGCAAATTCAGGTTGCATATGTACCCCCAAAACACCCAAAGAATACAATTTACTATGTTACATGATTGAAATAGTTGTATCCATTCCTGGCAGTACAAATGATACAGAGGTAAATAAAGTAGAAGTTTTGTAACAGCCACTGATTAGTTCAACTATAAACATATGAATTATATTTCCAGGTCAAGAAGTACTTTCATAACTTGCTAGTAATCTCGTCATTCTGATTCACAGTATAAGGGATGAAAACATTAACACTGTATACTTTTGTAAATGCTATATTCCTCAATCTATTCTCAGATTCATTTGAGCTATTACATAAGATAAAACCATATCCTACACTTGGTTCATTTAGTAATTTTGAAATCTCATTCACATTTATCTTTGTGAATCTTTGTTCCAATAACTTTTTCTCTGAATAATAGATGATTTGACAATCTAAACACACTAGTTACCAAAAAAGGAATATAATAGACTATTAATGAGAATCACTTTTCTTAATGGCTGAATAATTTGAAACTATTTCAGTTGGTAGAGTGCTTGCTCTGCACTCCCTGAGGATCTGGGTTTGATCCCCAGTGTGGCAAAAATGGAGGAAGAACTTGGAAGCACACTTCTGAAACAATCAGCCATCAAAAACCTTACAAACTGCAGAGAAGCACTGACTTAGTGCTGGGCATGACACAGTGTCAGGGAGTATTTCATCTGTTGTGCATAGGGTTGCTATGAATTAGACCCAATTCGATGGCACCTAACAACAAAAATGACAGACTCTTTAGGTTTTTAATCAACTCTTTCAAATTCACTAATACACACAATTTGTATTGTCATGTAACATTTTATATTTCTATAAAAATCAAATTTTAAGAATTCCTCAAAAAAAAAAGACTTGTCAAGTTACTGTGTTGGTCTTGTTTTTAGTTGTGTTCTCCCATGACACAATTTCCAAATCTTCTTTCTCTTTTTGTCTCTCCCTAGTACTTGGCAAACCAGTTATATGATAAATTATGTCTATTATAACAGTTGTCAGTCCAGAGAAAATATAACATCTTTTTGCTGATTACAGGCACATGCATATTCACACACACAAAAATATGCACAATATTAAAAACCAAAATGACATAATTAACTATTGGCAATTATCATTTAAAATTGCCAATTAAAAGAATTATCATTTGTTCTCAACAGAAGATAATAGTTCTTAACTAATTACTGTTTGGAGTTTGTTGTTGTTGATGTTGTTAGGTGCTGTATTAGGTAATCAAATTAGCTTTGGTAATGGGGAGACTGCCTAGGAATACTAGGTACTGCAGGCTAGGGAGAAGGACCTGGCAATCCATTCCCAAAACAATCCACTATTGAAAACCCTATGAATAGTAGAGAAGCACTGAGATAGTGCTGGGTCTGGCACAATGTCCAAGAGTGTTTCATTCAATTGTACCTAGGGTCTCTATGAGTCCCACAGGGCTCTAAGGCAGGTAACAACAATAATATATTATTATTATAAATAGTATTGGCATTCCTATAAAACAAAGATAGGGTGGAGTTAAATATTATGTTGGAGGTTTTCTTAATATTTATCAATATGTAAGGTTGACTTAGAATTTTAAGCACTCAGTTGTACTTTAGGGACATTCATTTTACAGATGCAAAAACACATAGTCAATGCTTTCTCTTTAATATGAGTTTTTACTCTGACATGGTTCTCTCCAAATTAACAAAGACTTACTTGCTTGGACTAGCTATTAATTGGTCCTGGCTGAGTAAAATAAAAGAATAAAGTATTACTATTGCCAATAAGCTGGGATTTAGCTCAGTGGGTAGAGCGCTGCGCTGCAGTCTCTGAGGACCCGAGTTCAATTCCCAGCACTGCAAAAAATGGGAGAAGGACCTGGCAATCCACTCCTAAGGCAATCCCGAAGCAGTCAGCCATTGAAAACCCTATGCGGGTCGCTATGAGTCGGATACCGACTCGACGGCACCTAACAACAACAACAACAAATTGCCAATAAGTCACTACTAAAGAATCCATTTTAACAATTTCCCTGAGTGATTAGTTGTAGATGTTAAAACACTCCTATTTAATTGGGAGGGGGCTGGGATTTAGCTCAGTTGGTAAAGCACTGCTCTGCATTCTCTGAGGTCGCAGGTTCCATTCTCAGCACCACAAAAATGGGAGAAGAATGTGGCAAGCCACTCCAGAGACAATCCCTAAACAATCAGCCATTGAAAACCCTATGAGGACCTCTGTGAGTTGGACACAACTGGAAGGCACCTAACAACAACAACAACATTTAATTTGGGATGTTGAAGGGAGTATTCTCTTTTTTTTATCAGCATGCAAAATAAAAAAATGAGATGTTAATTACAGTATTTGTCAGGAGATAACTTTTATCAAGAATGTTCAGTAATAAAAGAGTACAAGCTATCATCCAACAGATAAACTCTCACATGAACACAATGTCTTATTTGTATTGTTTAGGTATAATATTTATAGCTAATATGTGTCTCTCTTTCTCTGTCCATCTCTCCTTTTTTAATCTTTATGTCTATATTATACATCACTTCTCCATGGATACAGCTGAATTTATAATGTAAGAAACAGTTCCCTAGTTATCAGAATAGTCCATGGGTAAGTCTGGACTTTTATCCTAGTTTTGGAACTATATAAAAATCATCTTGACTTTTAATTTCTCAATTTCTTCATTAGTTCTATAAAAGGATGTTCTTGTTAGTCATTCTGTTTTTGAAAGTAGAATGTCAGCCATATCATAGTAAAGACTTAATCTAGTTCATTTATTGCTATATCCCAATACCTAAAATAATGATTTGCATGTAAAATGTCCTCAATAAATACTTTTTGAATTAATAAATTCTGGTTTATCAAATCCAAATATCCATTTTTGTTATAAAATATAAGGGAATCTTATAACATGTAAATAGAGGCATAAAAATTTGTCATGACCAACTTCTTATAACTCTGCTTTGTGATTATTCTTTATTCCAGTCCCTCTTTTATCCCTCATCATAATTGCCTGTTTTCCTGATTTGATGTCTTCTCTCTCTTTGCCTTTATTGTTTTAGTACATGTGCATGTTTTCCTATAACAAATATCATTTGTTCTTGTTGTTAGGTGCTGTAGAGTTGGTGTCTGAGTCATGGCGACCCTATGTACAACAGGAGAAACCGTATTTGTTAGTGCTTCTCTGCTATTAATAGGGTTTTCAATGGCTGATTGTTTTTTTGGGAGTGGGTTGTCTGGTCCATCTCCCACACAGCACCTGGTGTTCCCAGGAAGTCTCCCATCCAAGTACTAACCAGGCCCGACCCTGCTTAATTTCTGAGATCTGACAGGATTGGGTGCCACAGTGGTATGGTTTCAGGCAAATGTCATTTAGTTTTGCATAATTTTGATCTTCATGTAAATGGAATAATGATGCATCTCTTCATGATATGGTTTATTTTCGACATCACATTGTAAGATTTATTCACATTGCTACCTGAAGGTATATTTTATGCATTTTTATTGTGGTTCTGATTTTCTCACTGTTTTATTGATCTTTTTCTCTATTCTTATACCTACACATGATCTTCTAATTTTTAAAAAATAGACCTCAATAATAGGTATGGCAAATCTCCTTCTCTTGTTCCTTTCAAGATAGATTTTAGTCATTCTTGACAGATTCCTAATATAAAACTAGATTTGATTGTGCTTACCTAAGTTAGGGCTGGCGTTTAGTTCAGTCGGTAGAGTGCTGCTCTGCACTTTCTGAGGACCCAAGTTCAATCCCCTGTACTGCAAAATCAAGAGAAGGACATGGTGGTTCACTCCCCAAAACAATCCTGAAATAATCAGCTATGGAAAACCCTATAAGGATTGCTATGAGTTGGACTAGATTCCCATGCACCTCGCAACGAAGTATTACTCTTTGTAAATTTACTGGAATGTCATTGAATCTATAGATATTTTTGGGAAAATGTTATTTTATTATGTATTGTTCCTTGTTCATATTTTAATCTCTCTTCATTTCTTTAAATATGTTAATATATTTATTGTACATTCTATTCCAGATAATTTCACTACCTAAAAATGATGTATATTTATTTCTTCCAGTTGTTTCTTTGGATATTATTCCACATTATTTTTGTGGCTAATGATTTTGTAGTATAGTTTATGTTCCTAAATTTCTTTTTCAGTAGTGATTTCTTGAGAACTCAGTTGATCCTAAAAGAAGATTTGTGTTTATTCTGCTAGGCATCCTGGAGTACTACTAATAGTCACTGTATTTTAAGATTTGAGGATTTTTAATCATCCAAGTGCTGTAATTTGGAGAGACAAAATTTGAGTGAGGGTGAAATTTTGATTAGAAATATGTGGAAAGAATATTTTTTCTTTTCTACGCAGTAATGTGGTGGGGAACTTGCATTCCCCTGTTTCCCATCCCTCTTACAAAGCAGATTTATTTCAAGTTCACCCTGACATTGAACATGTACTGCTTTAAGTTTCTAGCATTATACAGTGGGTTCTCAGTGGATTCATTAACTTGCTGGCCTCTTAACTTCACCTCTGATACATGGTACACCTTGCAGCCATTAAAAAGGAAGTCAAAATCACCAGGGTTGTCAGTTAGCTTTGCTTTTTGTCTTTTTTGGATTTTCAGTTGTCTTACCAAGGGAGAAATAAATTTAAAATAATGCTTTTCATATTTTATTTGGCATTTTGAAATATTTTCAATGAGACAGTTATTGAAGACATAATCCACCATAATTCTGAAGTTAATATGTGTTTCAAGCTATATTTAAAAAACATAGTCAAACCCTAACAAAAACATCAGCAAATTTATAGTCACTTTTCCCAGTATGTGTTGAGTGCATCCTGTGTCGTGTGCTATACAAAATACCAGAAACATAAAGAGTGAGATATGATCTGGGTTCATAGTGCTCACAATCTCCAGACAATGAGACTTGGAAATCAATAATGTAAAACCTATGAAATCTAGTCAATTTTAATGGAAAACTGTTTTATGGGATCTTAGAGGGTGGACCATGTTTAGCACTGGGAATTGAGGAAAGCATTACTGTAGAGGAGGGCAAATGAGCTGATTCTTGATGGATCAGCTTAAAATTGTGTAGCAAGGAAGGCTGCTTAGGGTGCTATCTCAAAATGAAAAAATAATAAGAGTAAATTTAGAGTTTGAGTTAAAGAGTCACTAGTGCCCATGATAGTGATGAATAGAAAGTAGAAGAGATTCAGGGTATATGTTTGGCTGGGTGGCCATAATATTGGAAAAGTAGGTTGTAAATGAACTGGTAGTTGAGGTATTTGGAAGGTTTATGATATTGAAAGTATCTAGTAAGGCCAGGAATTTAATGATGAAATGCATGGATATATTACAAATGCTTATGATACCTTTGAATAAGTTACAAGACAGTTAAATAGTTTCCTATTTGAATGGAGATTTATTTTACTTTGTCAAAAATTAAAACTAGTGATGAAACCAATTTACATTTTCCCAAGTCATTTAAATATGTTTATACACATAAGTGCACTCACAATACATCCCTAAGCCCTATTTTTTTGTGTGTGTGTATGTGTGGTACTGGTGGTTGAACCATTGCGCTTGCATGCTTTGCAAGTGCTGGACCACTGAGCTGCACCCTCAGCCTGTAGGGCACTGCTTAGAGAGGCAGTTCACCCCAGGGCCTATCTAGGCTCCTTTGGAGGACTGAGGCTTTTTCCCCAGGCAGTCACCTTTGCCCTACATCCTGGAACTCAGGGTCGTGGAGGTCCCCAAGATGGCTCTGGCATCTATTCCCTTGCCTCCGCCCCCTTGACACTGATTGGCTGTTTCCAAACCCCAGAACGGCTCCTGATTGGACTGTTCTGGAAACACCCCTGATTGGCTACTTCTACAAAACCAAATTTGAATATGCTCTTTGATTGGCTGAAACCCATATGAGGTAACTGCCTCTGATTGGTCCCCTGGCAAGCCCCAGAAGAGTATATAAGGCTGATACACAGAGCAGTCTGGGTCCATTCCATCGACTGGGATAGACAAGGAAGAAATAAAGAGCTGTTGGAGCAGAGCACTCGGAGTCTTCATTGGGAAGAAAAGAAGCAAGGAGCCGCCCTGAGCAGAAGCCTCTGAGCCTGCCTTTTACAAGGCTTCTCAGAGCAGCCGTGGGCAGAAGCCTCTGAGCCTCTCTTTTATAAGGCTTCTCAGAGCAGCCATAGGCAGAAGCCTCTGAGCCTGCCTTTTTCAAGGCTTCTCAGAGCAGCCATGGGCATAAGCCTCCTTTCTGGGTGGCTCGGCTCCTGGGTGCCCAGCTCCCCCCCACCAGAAGACAGGTCTTTGGCTGCTGGTTCCTGCTCACTGCTGGAGCGGGTCCAGCGGCAGGGCAACGCCCTACGTCAGCCCTTTTTTGTTTTTTGTTTTTTTTTTTTTTGGTATTTTTTGAGACAGGGTATCACTAAATTATGCAGACTGCCTCTGGTCTTGAATTTGTGATCCTCCTGCATCTGCCTCCCGAGCCGCTGGGATTACAGGCGTGTGCTACCATACCTGGCTCCTATTATAGGGCTCCTATAAGCCCTATTTTTGATAGTTTTCTGCTGACTCATTAAGAACTAATGTGTACATATACTCACATTCTCAAATTTGAAAACTCAGATACTCAAAAAACATTATCGTAATCATTTCACAGCATATCCTTCCTTCTGATCCTGTCAGATATTGTTTTCTTTAGCACCCAGGAACAATGAAAACTGCATACAATTGTACGTCAAATAAAAGCAAGTATATATAAAGGCTTAGACGATGAAATGCCTGATTAAGATATTTGCTATATCACTGACTGCCTGGCTGAAAGGGAGAGGATACTTGCCACAACAGGTGAATTTGCTGAAAATAATGTGAGAACAGGTGACTTAGGAGAACATAATAAGACTTGCCAAGGGAATCAAGAACAACACATTTGTAGCAGCTGTAAGTCTCCAAGGAACCTTAGGGAATCCACTCCAGATGCTGAGCCAATTTATCTACCAGCCTCATTGCCAAAGGCGTGTTAGGAATGTGAGAAAACATCCTTATACAGCAAGAAGACAGAAAATATCACAAGAATCATTATGGAACCTAGGCGATCCCGACATCAAAAATAGACAAAACCTGAGGTAAGTTACAGCACCTAACAACAACAACAAGGTAAGTTCCTAGTAGTATTTGCTCCTTCGGTCAATAAACTTTTTGACCATCTGCTGAGGACAGAGTACAGATTTATGTGCCGACACAGAACAGAAGGAAAGAAAACAGTCTCTGTCTTTTCGTAATTTGCTATCCAGGGACCCTGATTCCTGCAGATACAATGTGTTCATGATTTACTGCAAAAGATAGAAGTATGACAAAATGAATATGAAAAACAAATCCCAGCTAATTTTTTAAACATAGGTTGATTATACGAAGCTGAAATAGATGGGCTAGACTGACTACAAGAGGTTGTACTTGAAGTTTTGAAAGTTGAATATACTTAAATGAGGGAGGGCAGGCATTTTGCGTGAGGGAATCATTTCCTTCTCCTATAGCATTAATTAGTCATGTTCTCACTGAACCTGGGAGCAATAACAATCAACCTCAGTATAGTGTTGCTGGGAGACATTACCTTTCATCATAGGTATCTCTAGAGTTGTAATCTGCTTATCATCCCTGATTTGTACAGAAAAATTAAGGAAAGAATATTCTAAGCATGGGATAAAACATGTGCAAAAGATTTGGTTGGAATTTGCATAATAGGGATAATAATATGCCAGCATTTACACTAAAGTAATTTGTTGTTGTTGTTAGATGCTGTTGAGGTCAACTCAGATCTGACTCATAGCAACCCTATGTAAAACAGAATGAAACATTACCCGATTCTGCCATGCACATGCTCTTTATATGTTTGAGCCCATTGTTGCAGCCTCTGTTTCTTTTCTTTTTGAGTCATGCCACATCAGCAAATGGAGGTCCCGGGGATTTTACTCAATTTCCATCATTAAGGTTGACTCTCTTTTTTGGGTAGTGCTTTGTTCTGTTGTATGTAGGGTCGCTATGATTTGTACTCAACTCAAGGGCGCCTAACAACAACAAACTATATTGAGGAGGCAACTCCTCCCCAGTAGTCTCTTGGATGCCTTCCAGCCTGGTGGGCTTATTCTGTTACTATATTTGACAGTGCTTCTCCACTAGTCAGAGGGTTTTCAATGGCAAATTGTTTTGGGAGTGGGCTGCAGGGTCCTTCTCTCTAGTCTGTCTTGGTCCAGAAGCCCAGCTGAGACCTGTCCACCATAGGTGGCCCTGCTGATATCTGAAATACTGGTGGCATAACTTTCAGCATCCTAGCAATATGCAATCTCCCACAGCACAACAAGTGGACAGACGTATGGGGGACACTAAGTTAGAGAGGCAAGGAGATTGGGTAGTTACTGTGTGGCCTGTGGCCTAATAATAAATGAACGAACATAGATGGTCAGTTTAGGATATTAATTCTCAGTTACTGAGAACCAGTGGGGTTTTAAAAGCAAGGGCACAGCAAGATAATGGAAGCAATATTAGATTTTTATATAAGATTTAGAAAGGAGACTTATGTGGAGTTTTGTCACCTAAAACACTTGGCACCTAAAACACTTTTCGATACTTTTGGAATTTTCCAGCTTACGTGGCAGAGTTCACCTCTTGTTACAGAATGTAAAAACACTCGCTTTCCCAGTATCCTTAGCAGCTAGACAATAGGCAAATGTCATAGCAAGGTTACCATGAGCTCCACACTGGATTCAGTCAGGAATGAATGGCAGCAGCAGCAGTAGCTGCATCTGGTATCCAAAGAAACTAGAGGTAGCGATATGCCAGCATCAGGGCTGGGAGAACTGGCAGGAAAAGGAGTAGCTATTGTTGTGCCTGACAGAAGCAAGAATGTCAGAAATTTGGCAACTTTATGCTGCAGCTCCTTGGGCAAGCTAGCCTGCAAACACAATTTTGGGCTATCTTGGTTTTATTTTGAGCTATGTATTTCAACCAATGCCATTTTTGTGTATACTGACCAGACTTTGCTTCTGTTGCTTGAAGATATTATCTCAGAGTATTCTAGTAAGAAGAGTATTAATAAAATGTATAGAGATGAGCTCTGGAGCAAGGGTGGTTGGAAGAGTAATTTTCAAAGAAAGATGAACGAACAACTTTCAATTCTGATTGTCTATAAGAATAAAGGGTAGGAGGGCTTTTACATAGTGAAGAGAGTTAGTGGAAAAGTACTGCCAGACAGTAGGCACAGATTTATCAGTGTGTGCTGAGTACACTGAGTTATTTCTGATTTTGCACATTTTTCCCTTCTGTGATTAGATCATCTATGTTTACTAATTGGAAAACAGTAAGTTAGGCTAATATCAACTGACAGAGCCTGGGAGATAAGTGTGCCATCTTCCTTAATTTAAAAGAATAGCTTTCATGTCCTTGAGAAAGACATTCATACCTGGTAAAATTGATAGGAGTCTTTGGAAAAAAAATTACGTCTCAAAGGTACAGAGAAAGAATCTATGATTACAAGTTTTCTAAAGTAAATGCTTAAAAAAGGGCAGCCAGGAGGAAACTTACCTCAAATTTAGCCTAGATGAGGGGAACTTTATGGCTGTCTTGGCCACCCTAAATTCTCTAAGAAATTTTATGATGAACCCTAACAAGAGGAAGGAGAGTCTCCAGGAAAGACCAAAATTACTTTTCTTTCTCACTAAATTGGTGGAATGGATTCAGAAAGTCAAATATCATTCAATAAAATATAGAACACTTTATTTCTTGCACACCTAGTCTGGCTATGTGATTCATTAACATATATCAAATGATTGCTCATTTTTTTTTCTTGTTTCCAAAGAGGTCTTTTAAAGACTATTTATAGCCTCCTTCCCTAAACTACTCAGCCTGAGTCACAAACTAATAACCACTAATCACTAGTACCAAAGTCTGACCACTTTTTA
>VMDO01034079.1:0-17359 GCA_007922755.1 Pedetes capensis | reverse complement strand
GGAGGAGGAGGAAGGGGAGGGGAGGAGGAGGAAGGGGGGAGGGAGGAGGCCGGAGAGGGAAAGGGGGGGAGAGATGTTATCCCCTCACATTAATGAAAGCACCCTAAAATTCTGAATCACTCCTCAAAGGATGGTCCAGTCCTACACTGGGATCCCTCCACTTCTTTGGTATTAATGCAAGGGATAATCATATGTAGTCTTTGGCAGGGGGTCACCTGTACTTGGAGATATCCTTGTATTCTTCGTCCTCCTGCTCATCTTACAACCTCTCTCAGGTTGATCTGCCATCAGCAGCCAAATTGCAATGGTGCCATCACTGGATCTCATAAATGAAATAATATTAATTCATAGTTTCCTGTGTTGCTCACCCCAGGGGAAAGTGCATTTTAAAATTTCTTTGAAGGAGAGACAAATTCTTGTCCCAGAGGAGGCTACAGTATAAACTGCACAGCCCTAGGAACCTGGAGATTTCGGGTAACCAGAGGCTGCTGTGAACTAGACGTCAACCTGCAGCTTCAGTTCTTAATTTGTAAAATAAGGTACATGGCTTGATGAACCCTTTTCACCTCAGACATTCTATTATTCTTCAAAATACTTGGCAATAGTTAAATGTAGAAATATAGTACTGAGATGATTTTAGGTAGGGACTTCAGATGTCATTATCACACTATGTAGACTATTATCCACTCCATTTGCCTAATAAGATCAGTCCTGAGTGAGAACACTGTTCCTTCTACAATTTTGGCTCTGTTAAAAATATTGTCATCATTAGCACTTGAACAAAAACACAATCAGGGAGGTTTCGTTTCAAGATGATGGGATAAAAAAAGCTTCTCTCGTCTCGTCTCCTGTCCAAGATCCCTCAGTGAACAAGAGAACAGAGAATATCAACACAAGTTCCATGAAACCAAGAGACATTTGCAACCCCAAGCCACAATATCTGACGATGGAAAGGAAATGAGTTGGGAGAATAGTAAGTCATTTAGCGAAGAAAAGGAAGTTCCAAATAGAATGCCTGTAATAAGCAGCAGGCTGATCCATTCTGCTCATTGCCAGAAAAGGCTCAGAGCCTAAAATAAGGGAAATGCTGAAAGTCCCTATAAGGAGTAGGTAGAAGGCCTCTCCCTAGATCCCTAACCTCTGACTGATAAGGGCAAATGACAATCCTCTCACACCCTTATAAGAGAGACAGGCTATGGAATCTGTGGACATATGGAAAGATATGCTCTAGATGTGGAGATACCAGGCCCAGGGGAGAGCAGGAAATAAGAACAGTGGGGATCTCTGCCCACTTCTGAAATACTAACAGCCAGTTTTATTATTTCCCAATCCCTCCTCACCTAAGAAACATATATATATATATATATATATATATATATATATATATATTTTTTTTTTTTTTAATAATGCATCTCTAAAATAAGAAAAATGGTACAAAAAAGGTGTACTCCTAAGATAATAAAGAGCTCTTATAAATTAAAATTTTAATGGCTCAAGATTAGGGGGTGCAGCTTAGTACTAAAGCATGTACTTAGCAATGGGTGAGTCCCAGGGTTTAATCCCCAGCAACCCCAAATATATATATATATATATATGGATGTGTGTGTGTTTGTGAACATGCATATGTATGTGGTGTAATGACTAAAATAGAAAAATTTCAGAGAAAGTTGGGAGATAGTCAAAGGAATATCTCAGAAAGAAGATCTTAAAAGACAAGTATTGGACAGCAAGAGAGAAGAGATATAAGAACTAGTAGATGGGTCCAGGAAGTCCAACATCCAAATAACAGGAATTCTAGAAAGAGAAATGACTGAAAATAGTGGTTAGGAAATAATGCAAAGAACTAATACAATAAAACTTCCCATTGAAAAACCCAACAACATAAACTCCATGGGGGGAGGGAGGAAAGGAAGGCTGGGTGGAAGAATGAGGAGGGAGAAGGAGAGGGTGTAGGGGAAAATTTACAAAGGACAATAGGCATTACACATGGTGAAACTGCCACTCTAGGGTATAAACATGATGACAGAATAAAGAGTTTCAGATTACTAAAGGACTACTGCCTGCAGTCGTGCCATTGTGGCCTCCGATCTTATCAGATCTCAGAAGCTAAGCAGGGTCAGGCCTGATTAGTACTTGGACAGGAGACCACCTGGGAACACCAGGTGCTGTAGGCTTGGGAGACGGACCCAGCAACCCACTCCAAAAAAGCAATCAGCCATTGAAAACCCTATGAATAGCAGAGATGCACTAACAACAGTATTTCGCCTGCTGTACGTAGGTTCGCTATGAGTCAGACCCTGACTCGACAGCACCTAACAACTACAACAGCAACAAAGGACTACTAATGCCATGCTACGCTGGTCTTGAAAATAAACTATGACTACGAGGAAACTTGTCTTTTTAAAAATAAAACCAGTCTGACTTTCCTTCTCAGAGTCTAGATGTCTGTACCTAGAGATGCTCTGATTTCATCTCCAGCAGTGGAAGGAGGCAACACTTTTCAATCTTGTGCCTAAACCAACACAGACAATACTGTTCTTAATCCCACAGCCAAACGGAGCCAAGACCGGGACGTTTATACAAGGCCAGTGCCACAGAAGCTAACATTCAGTCAGATAACCTGGATGACAAGCACTGCCTACTCATCTGAAGCTCTTATTTCACGTAGACCAGAACATCAGCAGCTCTGTTATTGATTTGCCCAGTAGCTTTTAGAAAATTCGTTTACTTCTCTGTGTACCGATTTCCTCATTTGTCAGATGATGGCAATGACAAAATCTGTGTTAAGGAGGTGTAATTTAAGTTAAAAAATATAAACGACAACAGGAAGTATCACATAAACACAAATTACTGCTTTTATTATGATTAATTTTTGGCAGCACTTCCTCTGCAGGAAAACCACACAGAGCTCTCTTTTCTAGAAGTCTTCCTCCGTTAAAGAAAACGCCGCTAAGAAATCCAATGATGTTGTGCACATCCATTCATGTATACAAAGACTGGTTCTTCTAGGTGAAAACAGACTCATAAACTTCTCTTGCTTGTTTGAGTTTTTGCCACCTGTGTGCCAATTCTTGCCTTTTCTTGAAATGCTTTTCTAGGCAGCTCTATGATAGGACTCACCTGCTCCTTTTTTTTTCTGCGTTCTTTGCTTGCTATCTTTTTCCTGTAATGCAAAGTTTTCCCCTCTAAAAACTAGCTTTGTTTCTCTCTCCACATGTATTTTTTGGGTAATCTCATATGAGCCCACAACTCCATAAACATTCCCATCAGACAGAAAACTCTTGAATTTTCCTAAGCTCTAAACGAGCATTTCCATCTTCTTATTTGACACCTCTATTAGACACTTTTCTGAAAAAAATCAGATCCTTTCCATTGCTCTTTCCTTTTCAGCCATCTTAGTTATCCAGGTCAAAAACATCGCATTTTCCCTGCTTCTCCTTTTCTTTAAACCCTTCATGGAGAGTAAAGTGAAAACTCCCATAGATGGCACTTATGCAGCCTGTCTTCCAATCTTTCTGCTTTTCATTCCCCTGACACCACACAATAATAGAGCCTAATCTCAGCCTCTTAATTTGTTCCTTCCTATCCTGTCAATTGCCACTTCAAGCCATCCTGCTCTCAGAGTGACTTTGGAGACATTTCTGCTGCTTTAAAATAATCAGTGGCTTGGGGACATGAGAGGGTAACAGGGGAGAGAGTCAACATAAGCAATGTACAATGATACGTATATATGGGGATATCATAATGAAATTCGCCAGTTTCTACATTCACTAAAAAAAATTACTAATAAAAATCATTAAAAAGCAATCAGTGGCTTTCATCACACCCTGGCACGTAAGACCCTTCACATTAATGCCCCTGGAGCTGAGGTTTAGCTCAGTTGTTAGTGCTGCTCTGCACTCTCTGAGGACCTGGGTTCAATCCCCAGCACTGCAAAAGTGGGAGAAGGGTGTGACAGCCCACTCCGTAAACAATCAGCTATCAGAAACCCTAAGAGGGTTGCTATGAATTAAGCCATCTTAACATCACCCAGCACCACCACCACCAACATCAACACAATTCCCCACATCAAAATGTTTTGAAATCTCACTGTTCCTCTACACATACTCTATGTTCCAACCAAACTCAACCAATATTCCTGAGACATGCCTGGAATTTTTGTGGGGAGGAAAGAGAGGGCTTGAATTATCTCCCTTGCCTCTGTCTTTTATCCTATCAATCCTTCATTGCTCATGAGGTTTTCCTTAGTTTCTTTACAACCTAACATCTCTCTTTCCTTTGTACTTGACTATGCAGAGCTCTATTTCTGTATGTTTCTTTAAATGACACTTGTTTTACTTTAATTCATAGCACAATTGCACAGGCTCCTTCCCACCTCTCCCTCCTGAGATTTTAAACGCATGAGTGCAGGAGTGTTATTATATTTGTCTTTGTGGCTTGTGGTACTTAGCCTGCACTTTGAACCTGTATATGCTGGAGAAATGTGTTTGAATTGAAACTCATGATAATAGTCTTCAAACGCCTTTTTGGAGTTGATCAGATTTACTAACTGCAAAGCTTCAAGAGTGAGGTTATCTCTGATGACATATTATTTGGTCCCAGTGTTGCAAACAATTGCAATGAAGAAGTGTTGGTTTGAATCAATGGTTGAACCAAGAGTTCTATCAAAGGATAAAAAGATCTTGTTAGTGATACAGCATACAGCACTCTTGATCTTAAGTCAGTCTGTTTAAAATTCCCAAGTGGAAAACTTGAATGTGGAACCAAGAAATAAGCAACAGGATTTCCCTGAGGAATTTTTTTTTTTTTTTTTTTTTTTGTAAAAGTAGGATTCTATCCTTAGGATCCTGATGCATTTTAAATGTGCTGTTCTGCTTGCTGAAAATGACCTTGGGGTTTTGCTAGACTGGGTCCATCCCAGGCTGCCATTCTCATGTTTAAACAGTGCTATAGAAACACCGTTTTCTAAATAGTGCCCTTATTCCACTCAATGGAATCTGAGGAATAAAGATCGAGTCCCTGCTACAGACATCAAGCTAGTCTCATGTTACCAAACCACAAGCCTCAAATGAACGTGAAGAATTTACTGCTCTGCCTCCAGAAGAAAGAATTAGTAATGTGTATTTCCTTAAAACGACTGGGTCTTCCTCTACAAAATAAGTACACCACAACACTCTGGGAATCATGTAAAGTCATTATAGAAATACAAAAGGTGTTGATTAGCAGCACTTAGACAGCAAGTCTACAGCAGAATTTGCCCAGGGCTTTGGGTAACCTCAAAATTCAAAAATGAGTACAGTAATCTCTCTTCCGCCCTACTTTCTCAGATAAGATTGTTCGTGTGTCCCATTTACTCTGGATTTAAGGTAAAGGAAAGAATTTTTTAAACATCCAGAAACTGAACGAGTTCATAAAAATCAATTTGGCGAAAGGAAAAATGGACAACGTTTTAAATTTTAAGGAGGGGTAGAAGCGAGCTGACAGTGATGTAATCCCAAAGGATGTATCTTCCCTCTCTTTCTGAGGCTATTTCCACTCCACGCTAATCTCTGGCAATAACCAACCCACATCAGATGCATGGCTCATCTTAAATCAGAACCTTTCCCTACGGGATCTGCTTCCAGCCATTGATTTGTTTGTTCCTTACAGGCAAATCCAGCCGGCCTGCCACCAGCCCTGAGCCATCCAAGCAGACAGCGACTCAGTGGGTCCCCAGGTCTCCCCGAGGCCCCAGCCCCCAGCGGTGCACAGCTTTAGGGCAGCAGGGGGCGCTGCAGAACCATCGTCCCAAACCGGGAGAACCACCTCCCCGCTCTGCCAAATTAGTGCCGCCCTCTACGCTCTGACCCCAAGTTCCTCACCTAAGTTAGTGCATCTTGTTAAAAAATAAAAAAGACAATAAACCCCTGAGCACAACCACAGTACGAGATAAGAAAAACAAGAGCACCTCACTCTGTAAAACTGATTACTCCCCCCCCCCCCTTTTTTTTTTTTTTTTTTTTTTTTTTAATCTTTGTATCTCAGCGCTGACTAAAGGCTTTCAAGACTGGAAATTAAGAAAAGTTGCTCTTTCTCCCATATTTGAGTGTCAGCCGCTCTTTTGTTTAATAAAAAAAAAAAGAAAGAAAGAAAAGAAAGGAAGAAAAAAGAGGGGAAAGAGAAAGAGAAGAGAAGAGTACAGTACAGTCAGGGACCCTGAGCTGCCTGAAACCACAGCGAAAGTCACCACCAAAGCGGTTCTGGAAGCCGCCCCGCGCCCACTCTCTCCCCCTCCACCCCCCCGGGAGCCCTCTGGGGCTTTCGTTCCAGTTTTGCTCCAAGTGGGAATGGACCGTGGGGGAGCTAAGGAGGCCAGGAAAACCCCCAACGAACACCTGTTCCCACCTCCGTCCCCTGCACGCCTCCCTACTTTCCTGCCCTCGCCCCCACGGGCCAGGCGCTTTGGAGGGGACCTAAGTTACCACAGCGGCTCCACGTTGGGTGCCCGGGGGAAAATTCGGGGTTCAAGGAGGTGTCTGGGTTTGCGCACATTCCCCCGTTCCTTGTCCTCCAGGGGTAAGCTCGGGGACCCCGGGGACCGTCCTCCGAGGGGTCCCCGGCCCTCGTGGTCGCCCGTGCGCGTCCTGGGCTCTCCGAGACAGAGGGACAGCGTGCTGGGCTGCGCGTCCGTCTCCGCTGCGTGGGTCTGCGGGGCAGTCGCGCGCAAGGGGGCAGGGGAAGACCCCCCTACCGCGCCCTCGGGGTCCCCCAAGTCCTTCCCCGGAGCGGGGCGAGGCGGAAGAGCCCCCGGCCGAGGGGTCCGCGGCTCCCCAAAGTCACAGGGCTCGGACTGCGCTGCGGTGCGGGACGGAGCCGGGGGTCCAAGGCACTCGGGGGGCCCCGCCGGGCGCGCCTCCTGCCCCCACCGCGCCACCCGTACCCCGCCTTGCCCCGAGGGCCGGGTACTCACAGCTCGGGCCCGGGGGACACAGGCGGCGGCTCCAGCCCCCCGTTGACGCCCCGCCAGCCCCGGCGCGGGCGCTGCGGCTCGGCGCCGCCGTCCTCGCGCTCCTCCGCCTCCGCGGGCGCGGGGAAGGTCACCCTCGCCGGCTCCCGGCCCCTCCGGCCCTTGGCGGACATCGCGCGGGCCCCGCCGCACCCCTGCCGCCCCTGCCGCCCCTGCGTGGGGCCCGCGGCGCCGAGGCGGGCGGGAGCGCGCGGCCCGCGGCCCAGCAGGCGCAGGCGGGAGCCGCGCCGCCGCCCACCATCCACGCGCGCGGGCCGCTGCGCCCCGGCTGCGAGCGCGAGGCCCGGGGCGGAGCGGGGCGCGGGCGCTGGGCGAGGAGCTGGGGCCCCACCGCCGCCGCACTGCCTGCTCCGCGCGCGGCTCCCGGCTCGGGCAGCATCGCTCACTGGGACTGCGAGGCCACTCAGGGAGGAGGGGAGGAGGGAGGGGAGGCGCGGGAGGGGCAATCAGTGCCCTATCGGACGGGGCTGCGCAGCAATCAGGCACACCAGCAGGTGGGGAGCGCGGAAACCGAGAAACTGCCTTCTCGGCTCCCCGCCCCAGCATCCAGAGCCTTTTGCTCCCACAGATACAAGTTTCCTGTGCAAGAGGAAAGGGAACCAACTGGCTTGCTAATTTTCCTGCAATCACTTTTACCCCCATTGGACTCTCCAGATCTTTCTTTTTTAGGGTTGTTTTTATTATTATTATTATTCTGAAAATTTTGAGACCTGAAAAAATAAAGACAGAATAATTTAATGAACCCATATATAACACACAGCCTTAACGATGCTCATTTTATATGTCCACTGTCTCTGTTTTCACTTTTCATTTTGAAATAACTTACACCTCCAAAAAGTTGTAAAAGATAGCACAGAATTCCTGTCTTCGCTCAGTTTCCTCTAATGGTAACATCTCCTGTAACCCTGGTATAATTCAGAAATCAATCAACAATGATACATACAGTGCTGTTCATGAATCTTCAGAATTTATCTGAGTGTGTCAGAGGCTCCCCAAGAGCAACCTCAGGAGCAATGATGCGCTTCGAAGGCTCACAGAACTCAGAAACTGTTCTATTCATGGACATGGTATATGTCAGTGTAAAGACGCAGATTAAAATCAGCAAGGGCACAGAGTGTGCAGTGTGGGGACTCTCCAGATTAAAAAAAAGAAAAAAAAATGTTGCTCACCGTGAAGCCTTAGTTGTTAGTTGAACCTACAGACCTTCAAGTGCATTTCCCTGAGTGCCCCTACACCCCGGAATGGTCATGTTCTACACGTGCATGAGGCTTTAGTTCTCTTAATGAATCCCAAAAGCATCTCCCAAGAGTTGTATACTCTGCAAGAAATATTTTTCAGCCAAAGTTAAAATCTTTTAAAAACCTTTTATTTAAAAAATGTATATTTTAAAATTCAAGACCACTCTTTCTTTTGCTGGGGGGAAAAAGTTACAGAATTCTGGTCAATTCAGAGTCTTAGGGAATTAAGGAATTTCTCTCTCCTATTATTTTCATTTCATTTATTTATTTATGTCACAGGGCTGGGAATCAACCCAGGGCCTGAACCCTACATGTTTCCATCTCTGAACTACAGCCTGTGTGCCTTTTAGAAATGAGGAAGCTGAGGCCTAGAGAGACTGAGAGAGCCATCAAGGCGGCAGGTAGTGGGAAAACTCACAGCAGACCCCGGCCAGAGTATTCTCCAAGACTTTCTATGGCCTCACAAAGGCACCTTTCCAGCCATCCAGCTTGGAAGATACCAGGCTTGCCTACAAAGGAGCTAAAATAAGACTTGCTCATTTTTAATTGTATCCAGTTATACTGTATTTTTTGGAGGAAAAAATTCTTCCCAAATTTAATTGAAACACAAGGGAAGAAATGTAGTTCCTTAGAATTTAATTCTTAAAAACTAAATAAAATACAATATGTGTTATTGACAGTAAGTCATATATGTTGTTTGTTGTTAGGTGCCGTCGAGTTGTGTCCAACTCATAGCAACCCTCATAGGGTTTTCAATGGCAGATTGTTCCGGGATTGCCTTGGGAGTGGGTTGCCACATCCTTCTCTCATTTTTGCGGTGCTGGCAATCATCTTGGGACCTCAGAAACTGCAGAGTGGCACCCTACCAACTGAGCTAAATCCCAGCCCATATATATATATATGGCTGCACTGCAGCCTCTGAGGTCCAGAGGTCGATTCTCAGCACCGCAAAAATGGGAGAAGGGCCTGGCAATCCACTCCCTAGGCAATCCTGAAACAGTCAGCCATTGAAAACCCTATGAGTCAGATACCGACTCGACAGCACCTAACAACAACTATATATACGTATGTATATACATATATATATATATATATACATATATATATATATAATTTTTTTAGGGATGGGGATTGAACTGAGGGTCTTGTGAATGTTAGGCAAGCACTCTACCACGGATCTACATCCCCAGCAAGTCTGTGTGTTTAAGGAAGCAATTACCTTTATTTTGACATCTGATACAGGGAAAGCAAGCACTGTCTGCCATGTTACAGCTGGAAATCCCTTTCACTTGTTAGTTCATATGAAAGTGTTAAAAATGTTCGCAGTGTAAGCTACCAGACGCCTTTGATTCCCGCTTTGAAATACTTCTAAGACAGGACCGCCTTGCCAACTCCAGTATGGTGGCCTCAGTTCAGGCTCCCACGGTCTTCCCTGCCTTCCTCTCTTTGTGCAACGCACCTCTTCCCTTTTGAGAGACTGTGCACAAAGCAAGTCTGATCATGAGTTTTCTCTATAAAAATCCCTGGTGGCTTCCCACTGCTTTCAGGTTAAAATCCAAATTTGGCATCCCCAGCCCCTCTGTGGTCTGACCCTAATTCTTCAGTCTCTCTTCCTGCCATCTCTCACACTCATGGTAACTCCAAGTCACCCTGAACTTCCCATTGCTCACCTGACGTTCAAGTCACTTTCTCACTTTCCTGCCTTTGTCTGGGGTATTCCTGACACTGAGATGCCTCTCTTCCTTCATCACCTAGGACGCCTCTTGTTTTTCCCTAAAGCCCTAGCTAAGAGGGCACCTCCAATCTGATAGCCCCCTCCATCCCAGTGAAGTTCCCACAGCCTGAGCTGCTTGCCCACTCTGTGCATTACCTGTGTCATCTCTCTGATGATTATAATATAGTATAGTTAACTCTTCACAGAACTGTCTTTTCCCTGAACTGTGCCTTCCTTGAGGGTGATTTGGAGTTGTTGTTAGGTGCCGTCGAGTCGGTATCCGACTCATAGCGACCCTCATAGGGTTTTCAATGGCAGGCTGTTTCGGGATTGCCTTGGGAGTGGATTGCCAGGTCCTTCTCCCATTTGTGCGGTGCTGGGACTCGAACTTGGGACCTCAGAGACTGCAGAGCAGCGTTCTACCAACTGAGCTAAATCCCAGCCCCGATTTGGAGTTAGGGCTCATCTTTTTGTCTTTGCTAGTTAACTGAATACCTGATGTGAAGAACAAGCTCAAGAAACATTTGCTGACTGAATTAATGAAGGCTATGGGTTCTTTGCCCTGCAGCCATACCGCTGTGACCTCTGATCCTGACAGATCTCGAAAGCTAAGCAGGGTCGGGCCTGGTTAGTGCTTGGATGGGAGACTGCCTGGGAACACCAGGTGCTGGAGGCTTGGGAGGAGGACCCAGCAACCCACTCCCAAAAACCAATCAGCCATTGAAAACCCCATAAGTAACAGAGAAGCACTAACAATAACGTTTCGCCTGTTGTACATATAGGGTCACTATGAATCCGACACTGACTTCACGGCACCTAACAACAACAACAATGGCTTCTTTATAATGCTATTGACAAGTTCATGCACTGCCCTTATGAGGCTGTGGCTAGAAGCTCCGTCAGCATGCTGGAGTTACCAGGCTTTACTCTTCCACCCTGTATCAGTGTCCCAGGGCTACCATAACAACATATCAAAGTCTGAGTGGCTTACAAAACAGAAACTTATTTTTTCACAATTCTTGGGACTAGAAGTCTGCGTTCAAAGTGTCAGCAGGTTGACTCTGTCCTTGCTTGTAGGTGGCCGCTGCTTTCTCTTTGCATCCTCACGTGACCTTTCCTCTCTGCCTGCGTCCAAATATCCTCTTTTGTATGGGTACCACGGCTCCCTATTGTTGTTGTTGTTAGGTGCCGTCAAGTCGGTATCCGACTCATAGCGACCCTCATAGGGTTTTCAATGGCTGACTGTTTCAGGATTGCCTTGGGAGTGGATTGCCAGGTCCTTCTCCCATTTTTGCAGTGCTGGGAATTGGACTCGGGACCTCAGAGACTGCAGCACAGAGCTCTACCCACTGAGCTAAATCCCAGCCCACGGCTCCCTATAGGGGTTAGAATTCCACTCACCACCTCATTTTACCTTCATTGCCTCTTTAAAAACTCTATCTCCAACTAGTGTCACATTCTAAGGTACTGAGGATTAGCTCCAACATATGAATTTGGGGAATGGGTCACAACTCAGCCTATAACATGCACTGACTCTCCTGGACTGAACAGCTGGTCTACCCAGAGTCCATAACATTTTTTTCTCTTTCTCTCTCTCTCTCTCTTTCTTTCTTTCTTCCTTTCTTCCTTTCTTGTCTTTCTTCTTTCTTTTTCTTTCTTTCCTTTCTTTTTTCTCCTTTCCTTCCTCCCTCCATTTCTTTCTCTTTCTTTCCTTTTTCTTTCTGTTTTCTTTCTTTCTTTCTTTCTTTCTTCCTTTCTTCCTTTTCTTCCTTTCTTTCTTCCTTCCCCATCTGCCTGCCTGCCTGCTGTCTTCCTTCCTTCCTTTCTTCCTTCCTTCCTTCCTTTTCTTTCTTTCTTCCTTCCCCATCTGCCTGCCTGCCTGCTTGCCTGCCTGCCTGCCTGCCTGCCTGCCTGCCTTCCTTCCTTCCTTCCTTCCTTCCTTCCTTCCTTCCTTCCTTTTCTTTCTTTCTTCCTTCCCCATCTCCCTACCTGCCTGCCGTCCTTCCTTCCTACCCCAACCAGGCCCCTGGTACTGGGAATTGAACCCAGGGCCTCAAGCATGCCAGTTGAGGCTCCACCACTGAGATGCACCCCAGCCCCTTTTTTTATTTTTCATTTTGAGAAAAAGTCTGACTAAGTTACCAAGTCTGCCTCTGGCCTAGAACTTGAAATCCTCCTGCCTCAGCCTCCAGAGTTGCTGGGATTCCAAGAGTGCATGTGCCACAGGGCTTGGCAACATTTTCATTCTTAACAAGTTTGGCCTTGGGATTGAAGAAATCTCAGAGGAGAGGAAAGAGAGAGAGAAAGAGAGAGAGAGAGAGAGAGAGAGAGAACAGTTCTCTAGGAGCACCTCAAGTGTCCGTACATCTCGCAAGCACAGGCACAGGCTGCCTTTGTTCTGGAACATCTTAAAGATGTTTGTGTGACAAACAGCCTTAAATGACAGGGTCCTGGTCTGCAGCCCAGAGCAAATGTGCTTCCTACCTGGTATAATAAAGATCATGCTCTCCCTGAGGCCGAGGCCAGGCAGGCTTCAGTGGGTCTCTAAGCCCAGGGTCCCTCTTCTCTCATGCAGCCCAATGCTTGTGCTGGTGTCATCAGGCCCACTGCATGTCACTCTGTGGCAAGGAGACTTGGGGACCTGGCACAAGTGCTGACACTGTGGCTACTGCTATTGCTATAAGTGATACACTGTCCTTGGTCTCTGCCCTGGGAGTTTGGTGCCTCACGCTAGCACCCAAGAAATGGTGGTTGGCCGCCTTCCAAGCTTGCAGGCAGGGTATGACCCCAGACCCTTCATAATTCTTGATGGTAATTAAATTTTACAGATGAAAAAACTCACAGATCTCCCCAGAACAGAAATCTCCAGGAGTAAATTAGGTCTTCCAAGAGTTGTAATCACTTTTCCCATGTGACGGAGTGGATCATTAATCAGTCTCTCTATGCCTAAGTACTCTTTTGCATATCTACTGATGAATTTTTTAAAATATGAAATCAGTACCAAAAGACATCAATGCTCTCTATCTAGCAAGACATAGACTTGAAGAGTATGACTGTCTTTGACTTATAATCTGAAGAGTCTGAACTCTAAGACCACTACTTCAACTTTTTTTTTTTTTTTTTTTTTTTTAGGTTTGTTTGATTGGTTGGTTTTGTATTGGAGATTTTCCCAAGGGCTTTGTGCTAGGCAAGGCAAGCACTCTACCACTGAGCTATGGCCCCACTCCTTATTTATTTATTTATTTATTGTCTAATTTTTATGTTGAAACTGAGTTTCACTAAGTTGTACAGGCTGCCCCTGGCCTGGAACTTGCAATCCTCCTACCTTAGCCTCCCGAGTCACTGGGATGACAGGTATGCTCCACTGGGATGACAGGTGTGCTCCACCGTGTCCGGCTCTATGAAAAGCTTTTGAATGCTATTGTGTTTGGGATTTAAGGAAGAGTGGGGTGAAGCCTTAGCATTCATTTCTTGACCTCGCCCTATGTGAACACACAGACAGGAGATCTGTCCAGCCTTTCTTTTTGGCAGGGTTAGGAGCAAGTCTAATTCATCTTAATCCTTATGATCCCTACCAGTCCTCTTCCAAAAACTATTTAAAATGTGTTCCTTAAAGTTGTATTTGTCCTTCCTGGAGGGAGAAAAAGCCTTCCAATCACTTATACACGTGAAACTGGCAGAGATGGTGCATATAAGTCAGCTGTCAGAAAGGGAGATTGGGAAAGCAAAGTAGTCCAGTCTTTCCAGTCATGGTAAAATAGTTACCTATTTCATTAATCCTACACAGGCTGAACCTGGGTCCTCAGAGAGAGCAAAGCAGCACCCTATCAACTGAACTATAGGGTCTCTATGAGTCGGACCCAACCTGTTGGCACCTAACAACAACAATAACAACAATAACAACAACAACTAACACAGTCTGAATTCTTAGGACATATTTAAAATGTTGGTTAAGCCCTAAGGCATGGTGGTGCACACCTGTTGTCCCAGCAACGCTGGAGGCAGAGGCTGGAGGATCACAAGTTTGAGGCCAGAGGCAGCCTGAGTAATTTAGTGAGATCCTGACTCAGATGAAATATAAAAAAGGGGCTGGCAATGCAGTTCGATGGTAGCATACTTACAAAGCATGTGTGAGGCCCTGGGTTCAACCCCTCAGTACAGCAAAGCAAACAAACTTGCAAACAAACAAAAAACAAAAAAACCTAGGTGTGATTCTTTACTATTCCTATTAGCAAAGCCTGTTTTTGTCTAATTTATTCTGTTCTCTGTGTGTGTCTTGCGAGGCAATGGTCCCCAACATTTTTGGCACCAGGGACCGGTTTCGTGGAGATGGATTTCCCTGGATGGGGGGTGGTCAGGATGATTCAAGTGCATTACATTTATTGGGTAAATACAGGTGAAAATTTGCTGGCTCACCCATCTCTCACCTCCTAACAGGCCACGAACTAGGTGTTGGAAACCCCTCTCTTACAGGTTCCAAATACAAACTCATCCTAAGGTCTGAATTGTTCTGTAATAGGATTCAGATAAGGTTGTTGGTATCTATATTACCAGGTTGGCTAGTGATTAACCACTTCACTTTCTATTGTTTTGTTTAAAAGCACAATTGACCGCTTGCTCCCAGCAAATACAGAAACACCCGACTCCCCAGTGCCCCAAATCTAACTAGATATGGATTTAGAGAAGGGAGAGTGGAGCTTGTTTGAACACTCTGGATATAAAAGGACACTATTTCGTCCTTGCTTTGAGCCCTGTTCTTCTTACCCTCAATAGCCAGCTCTGCTCTTTAAAAGTAATTACTTCACCCAGTAACTCTTAAACGTAGACAAAAGTGTTAAGATAAAGTAAGAAGAAGAAAAATGAGAGAGAGGACTCAAACATTTCCCTGCTTCTCCCTGTATTTCCTGGAACAAATAATCTTAAAAATGTATGAAATATGCACACAGGATGCTCAGTAGTCTCCTTTTTAATGCAAATTTTGATTAAACATTAAAGTTACAGGATAGTCACACAGCAACAGAAATATGTAACTCAAATATGAGTGCTTTTGAGATGACGTGATTATTATGTTTTTAAGAATTTCAGGGATAAACTGGGCACAGTGACACATGCCTGTGATTCTAGTGACTTGGGAGGCTGAGGCAGGAGGCTCGTGAGTATGAGGCCAGAGGCAGCTTGCATCACTTAGTGAAACCCTGTCTCAAAATAAAAAATTAAAAAATGGACTGAAGGTGCAGCCTAGTGGTAGAGCACTACCAAAGTATGTGAGAGGCCCTGGGCTCAACCCCCAAGTACTACAATAAATATATAAATAAATAATAAAAGAATTTCAGGGATAAAGGAAGAGGAGGAGATTACACTGCCCAGAAAATCATGAACTATGTGGGGTTGGAGCATAGTTTTAAGGACACCGAAGTCTCATCACTTTTTACTGGGCTCCCTTTTCACTGTCCAGCTTAACAGTCATACATATATCTTCAATGTGTAAACAGTTTTTAAAAATGGGATTCCCTTGCCTTTACAGACTTCTAAAAATGCATTAAATCGTTTTCAAAAGAGCTTAGATAGCTGGAAAATCTTTTCACAGTGTGGCTTACATATTAATGAAACAAGTGTATGAGTAACTGTCCTTGCAAGAAGGTTGTTTGTTGTATCTCACAATGACGGAATTCATGCTCAAAAGGGACTTGAAATGACAACTAGGAGGATTCCTGGAAAGTACTGTGCAGCAGCATCTATATCTGAAAGGACTGAAAAAGTTTAGCTGGATTTGTGAAGATCAAGTTCAGGAAACAAGTCAATCCTTATTGAAAATGTGTGCTTTCTAAATTCAAACCTTGGATATATCAATCCCACTACAATTATGAGACAGGGATAGGAATAGAGGGAAATTAATAAGGTTCTATGTCATCATAAAGAAAAAAGAGGTAAGTTATGTATTTTGGCATTTGCTGTTGTTATTAGATGCCATTGAGTTGGATCCAATTCACAGAGACCCTGTATACAACAAAACGAAACACTACCCAATATTGTGCCATGCATATGACACAGGACCACAGAATGAAATCCCACCCAACACCGTGCCAGGCACACGATCTTTTTTATGTTTGAGCCCATTGTTGCAGCCAGTGTGTTTCTTCTCATTTTGAGTCATGCCACATCAGCAAAAGGAGGTCTCAGGGGCTTTACTCCATTCCTGTCATTAAGATCGACTCTGCTTTGAGGAGGCAACTCTTCCCCAGTCATTTCTTGAATGCCTTCTACTCTGGGAGGCTCATTTTCCAGCACTATATTTACCAGTGTTTCTCTGCTATTCATAGAGTTTTCAATGTCTCATTGTTGCCGGAGTGGACTGCCCTGCTCCCTAGACTGTCTTAGTCTGGAAGCTCAGCTGAAACCTGTCCACCATGGGTGACCCTGATGGTATTTGAAATACTTGTGCCTTAGCTTTCAGCATCACAGCAACACACAAGCCTCCATGGTATGAAAAGCTGACAGACACGTAAGGGGGCTTTTGCATGCAGCAGATTTAAACTCGATTATGAAACAGGAGAGGGGTCTAAATTATACTTGGAAAGTGAAAGCTTTGAATCTTGGCTTAAAGGTGATTTATCTTGGAAAAGGAGCCGTGTCCACGGGTCTCTCTTGGCACCTCATGAAGGCGATACTTCAGAAGAACCCAGGAACAACAATAAAAGATTTGGTGTCTATGTCAAACAATTCCTGTGCGCCAAAGTGTTTCTTACAAAAGTTATATTAGTGCTGGCAACTGAACAACAAGAAAGAGTCCTTTCTTTAGGGGATATTGCTTATTTTATGAGGACTTTTTCCTCACTCAACTGCTTGGCTAGCAGCTTATGATTCTGAAATCCCAAGGGCGAGAAAGCCTTTGCACACATCAGCAAGGAGATGGCAGGCTCCCAAACCATCAATGGCTCCAATTTTCATGTAAAGTCAGCTTAGTGAATCACAGGTGGATTTTTACCAAAAATGCATTGAAGGGCCTGTGCCGCCAATTAATTCCTTATAATTCAAAATAATCAGCTCATCCTTGGCTAGAAATATTAGGCACATTCTGGCCAAATACATTAAAACACCAACAAAGAGGCCTCTGGAGATAAAAATTTCCAGAAACGAATGGATTCGGGAGGAATAATAAAAGCTCATCATGAGCAGCAAGAGTGCACTAAGGAGTTATGTATTAGGACAGTTGAGAAATAAAAGCATTTAGTTATAATAACTTTTGGGAGAATCTATAAGAAGATTTTATTCATGACTTTAGGTGTGCTTTTCAGAAACTACTTTTATACGTGTGTGTATATATATATGTATATATATGTGTGTGTGTGTATACATACATATATATATATATATATATATATATATATATATATATATATA
>VMDO01034078.1:0-17250 GCA_007922755.1 Pedetes capensis | reverse complement strand
TGGCATCTTGATTGGAGGAAGACTCATTAACAACCTGCATTATGCAGATGACAAACTCAGCTTCCTGAAGGTAAAGAGGATTTGAAACATTTACTGATGAAAATCAAAGAATATAGCCTTCAGTATGGATTGCCACTCAACATCAATGAAACAAAAATCCTTATAACTGGGTCACCAAGTAACTTCATGATAAATGGAAGAAAGATCAAAGTTGTCCAAGACTTTACTTTACTTGGTTCTACAATCAACAACCCTGGAAGCAGCAGTCAAGAAATCAAGAGACATATGCATTGGGAAATGCTGCTACAAAAGACCTCTTTAAAGGGTTGAAAAGTAAGTCACACTGAAGATGAAGGTATGCTTGACTCATGCCATGCTATTTTCAGTCACATCATATGGTTGTAAAAGCTGGACATCATATAAAGGAGACAGAAAAACTGATGCTTTTGACTTATAGTGCTAGGGACAAATATGGAATATACCATGGACTGCCAAAAGAACCAAGAGATCTGTCCTAGAAGAAGTGCAACCAGAGTGCTCCATGGAAGCAAGGATGGCTTGATGGTGTTTTACGTATTTTGGACTTGTTGTCAGGAAGGACCAATCCCTGGTGAAGGACGTGATGTTTGGGAGAGTGGCAGGTCAATGAAAAAAACTATAAGGATTGATACAGTCCCTCCAAAAATGGGCTTAAACATTAAAAAGATCATATGCCTAGCACAGAATTGGAGAGTGTTTCATTCTGTTGTACATAGGGTCACTATGAGTTGAACCCAACTCAAGGGCATCTAAGAGCAGCAACAATTTTCCATAGAAACTGAAAGATGGGGGCTCTTTCTTGATGACAGCATTTCAAAAGGATGGCTCCTAAATCCTTGAGAAAAATTTATAATTGCAACTTTTCTAAAGAAATGCTCTAAGAAAAAGAAGCTCGGGTACCTATAGTCAGAAACAAGACTTCCTAAATCTTCTTCAGTTTGAGGGGAATGTTAACACTTTCCTGGTCACCCTAGGCCATATGTTTTAAAAAATAAAAATAAGTTAATTTTAATTACTAAGTTAATATTAGAAAAAATGTAATGATAAATAATACTCTAAAAGCAGCCATAAAGGAAGGGAACAAAGGTACAAAGAAGAGACAAGACCAATAGAAAACAGTTAAATGGTAGACTTAAACAGTATCAATAATCACACAAAATATAAATGGCTTAAGCTGGGCGCGGTGGTGCACGCCTGTAATCCCAGCGGCTTGGGAGGCGGAGGCAGGAGGATCGCAAGTTCGAGACCAGAGGCAGTCTGCATAACTTAGTGAGACCCTGCCTCAAAAAAGTAAAAAATGGTCTGGGGGTGCAGCTCAGTGGTCCAACACTTGCAGAGCATGCAGGTGCAAGGCCTGGGTTCAACCCCCAGTACCGCAAAAAAAAAAAAAAAATGGCTTACACACCTCCACTAAAAGACAGAGGCTATCTTATTACTTTTTATAGCAAGACCAAATTACATATGAAACCTACTTTAAATACAAAGTCATAGATGGATTGGAAAGACAGTAAAAGCATGAAAAATATCAAAAGAAATCTGGAATGACTATATTAATACCAAACCAAGACATATTGGTAAAAAAAAAAATTACCAAAGATAAAGAGAATAGGGAATAACAAAAGAGTCGATTCGCCATGAAGACATAATCATTAATATGTACATAACTAACAAGAGAAACTAAAATTCAGTGAAGAGATCATATGCAGTATCTTCTAAGCAACATTGGTAACATCAGGAGCTTTCTAGAAATACAGAGGCTCAGGGCCCACTTCTGACCATAAGGTTAACGTGAGATAAATTATGAATCATTGATAATAAGATCCCCACATGATTTAAATGTATGTTTAACTCTAAGGTCACAGATATAGTATTTTATGTCACACCTCTCATAAGTAAAAGACATACACTCCAGTGGTATGTTTGCCTAGTAGTTTAAAAGAAACTTCCATCTTCATGGTTTCATAAATCACAGAATTGAGGAACAATATTGGATAATAAAGATCTGAAAACTAGAGAACACAGAAAAGAGACTATTTTACCTAAGAAGCAGTACTTTCCAACAGTACTTTCCAAAAAGTAGATTTTGCCACCTCAACTATCTTTAATTACACAATTGATGTAAGGTTTGTAACCACAAATTCGTTTTCCAATTATTCTACCAATGAGTATTTTTAATAATACCGGCTATCCCATCCTTTAAAGCTGTGTCTCTCAACCCTGGTTGCTTTAACAGGATGCCGGGGCTTCTCTCCCCAGATGTTTTGATTTAGTTGGACTGTGGAGGTGCCTTGGTAGCAATATTTTTAAAAAGCTCTCCAAATGATTTTGATGTACATTTTGGATTAAGAATCACTATTAAAAAAAAAAAATCCAGGCACCACAACACACACCTCTAATACTAGCTACTTGGGAGGCTGAAGCAGGAAGATCACAAGTTTGAGGCCAAAAGCCAGGCTGGACAACTTAGTGATACTCTCCCTTTAAATAAATAAATAAATAAATAAATAAATAAATAAATAAAAGTGAGTAAGTAAATGAGTGAGTGAGTGAGTGGAGATGCAGCTCAGTGATAGAGCTTTTGCCTAGCATGCTTGAGGCTCTTGGGTTCAACCCCCTGCATTTGGGGGAAAAAAAACATCAAAAACTTAAGGGATTTATGATAACAAAAGGAGTAGCTTTCATTTCAGCCCAGTATGTCTTACTTATTTTACATCTCCCTTCTGTCATCTCCTGTGGATGACCACTAGTTTGTGAATGAAATAATAATCTGCTTTGTTAGTCTAAGGGAACACAAAGGAAAAGCAGTAGCATTTGATGACCTGTGGTGTGAATATCAGCATCAGACATCAGCATTGAACGTCATATCATATACCCTTACTATATTTGCGCACATCATACTGAGAGAAATTCTACAGGTCTTAGACATTACTCTGGAATTGGCTTACAAATATACTCCTATCAAGACCACATAAGCAAAAGAAACCCTAGGAAATCAGTTAATTTCTAAATGAAAATGAGGAAATACCATTGAGGAAGATAAACCTGGGCTTAGTAGCAGATAGGGAGGATTAGAAGGACTGCACCTATGTGTCTTAGTCCATTCAGGATGCTATAATGAAGTACCATAGACCGGGTAAGCTTAGGTTTAACTCAGTGGGTAGAGCACTTGCTCTGCATGCTCTGAAACCCTGAGTCCAATTCCCAGCACTGCAAAAATGGGAGAAGGACCTGGCAGCCCACTCCTGAAACCTTCAGCCTGTAAAAACCCTTTGAATAGCAGATGGGCTGGGATTTAGCTCAGTTGGTAGAGCACTGTGCTGCAGTCTCTGAGGCCCCAAGTTCAATTCCCAGCTCCCCAAAAATGGGAGAAGGGCCTGGCAATCCCAAAACAGCCATTGAAAACCCTATGAGGGTCGCTATGAGTCAGATACCGACTCGACGGCAAACAACAACAACAACAACAACAACAACAACATAGGCTCTAAGTGCCCCTCTCTGGTTGCCCTGATATTTCCCAAGCATTATATTAGTAGAGAAAGGGAGTGACCAGGAAGCCAGTTGCTAAGAAATATCTCTGAAAGGAACAGGAAGTTATCCAGGTAGGATGCTCTAGAGCATACACTTACAAATTTTTCCTGTATCCTCTAGATAATAGAAGCCACCACCAGGTGACCTGAGCTAGGAAAGCAGATGGTAGAAGTAGGAAATGTAGAACTTGCAACCGAGTTGGGGTAGAAGTAAGGGCTTGAGACAGAGGTATGACTGGGCAGAGGGCAGGAGCATCCTAATCTAAATCCCAAGCCTACAACACCTGGTGTTCCCAGGCCTGAAGGTCTTGTAACCATGGAAATTTAGTTAGAGAGCTGCCTCTGCATCTGTGGATACTGTCTTGTCAGTGTATAAAAGTGCTCATAGTAGACAGAGCCTTTTCAGAGCAGGTTGGGGGCCTAAATAGTGACACCAAGTAGGGCAACTAATTTGACCAGGAGATTCATAGCTGACTGCTGTTGTCCTGCAGGTGCCACTCAGTTTTGGCATTCTGGTACTTTTCATTTATAGCAAAATATTAATAAGAGTTCTATTAGGCAAGGATGGATTGGAACTGCAGTATCTGTCATGGTTTCATGAGTGAGATATAGTTTTCCTTTTAGCATGTGACTAAATTTGAAACACAACCTGTGATAAACCCTCTCTGGGTCACCATCCCCCACATTGCAAGATGCATCAGTGAAAACTCCAAGTCTCCTGAAGGGCAAAGGAATAGTGTGGGCCAGTGAGACAGCAAGCAAAGATCTGTGAGTCCAGCTCTCTCTATCAGCATCCAAGTGTTCTTCCAAGGGGCTCTCACTTAATCTACTAGCAGATTCATCCGATGGGATCCCAGAATGTGCCAGGAGTGACAGCAAGGCAAAGGAAAGAGTATTTATGCAAAGATGCAACATGAAAATTTTCCAACTTGGCAAGGCCACATAATCCTGAAAAGCACCCTGGAAATTATCAGAATTACCTCTAATTCTGAAAATTTACCATAAAATGCTCTCCTAAGGCTGGAACCCAAGATGCTATCCCGGTTAAAGGACATGGTTCCTGCAATAGACTTACATTATAGGCTATGTACAAGGCTATGGTGTAATATTTCTTCTGTGAGGTACATTGTTATAAAGTATGAAGAGATTGGCCTTAAATTATATTGCTAAGGTCTATGTAACTGACAAATGAGACCCCTTCATATTTTACAACAGAATGATATAAATTTTCCTGAAATAAGTGATTTGTGTTCATGGACAATTCATTGATTTTAGAACACATTTTGTATTAGCAATGTTATGCTTACATCTAAATGCAAGCACATCAGTATTAGTAGAGATCAAAATAAATAAGCTTGCGGTAATTTTGTAAATGTTATTCAAAATCTGAATTGTTGTTGTTAGGTGCTGTCAAGTCAGTGTCTGAATCATAGCGGCCCTATAAACAACAGAGGAAACACTATTGTTGTGCTTCTCTGCTATTGAAGGGTTTTCAATGGCTGATCATTTTGGGGGAGTAGGTGCCAGGTCTGTCTCCCAAGCCTACAGCACCTGGTGTTCCCAGGCAGTCTCCTATCCCAGGACTAACCAGGCCTGACCCTGCTTAGCTTCTGAGAGCTGATGGGATTGGATGCCACAGTGGTACAGCTGCAGGGAAAATCAGTAGACTCTCTGATATAAACCTGAACAAAAGAAGAAAATAAACAAAGCCAAAAGGTTATGAAAGAAGGGTCCTGATTCCCAATTGCTAACGGTAACTATCACAAAACACTGACAGAAACTTACCCTTCTATAAAGCTACCATAACCTTATACAAAACTTACTTCTGCAAAGACACCTATCTAGCAACTGTCCTATTTCACACTAACATCACCCTTGTGATTCACCACTGTGGTCAAGGATTACTTTTCAGAATATGGTATGTAATCCTCTTCATTTTTGCCTTTAAAAGCTTCCCCTTGACTCAACCTCTTTGAACACAATATGCTTTTGGTTAACTATGGTACCTGTAGAATCTGTATGATTATTTTTTAGCCCAATAATGCATACTTCCAACATCAACTTGAAAATGTCATCTCACTATTCCACACTCTGCCCAAATATAACAGTGAATTCCCCATCTTAATATGGTATCAATGAGTCAAATAAAGTATTCTTTTTTCTCACAGAAAATTATTGATAGACTTTAAGCATGGGGAAAAGAAAATAGGAAAAGAAGCAAGTAAAAATAAGCCAATACAAACTAAAGCAAAAAAATAGAAATATACATTAGCTATTTTCTCCAGTTTATGCTCAATTTTCTGATTTCTCTTTTTCTTTTTTTTCTTTTTTTTTTTTTTTTTTTTTTTTTTGGTAGTACTGGGGGTTGAACCTGGTGCCTTGTGCTTGCATGCTTTGCAAGTGCTGGACCACTGAACTACATGCCTGGCCCATTTTTTTACTTTTTGAGACAGGGCCTTGGTAAATAATGCAGACTGCCTCTGGTCTCTTGCGATTCTCCTGCCTCCACCTTCCAAGTCACTGGGACTACAGGCGCACGCCACCGTGCCTGTCTAATTTTCAGATTTCTAACATAATATAAAGGGTTAGAAATTCTTTTTGTTCTCCTAGAATATGAGACAACTTACATGGATCATCTTTTTTAAGTCCCTTATTTGTATCACTTATAAATCTTTGCAATCAGTGGTATAATATGTCAGGGGATAAAACGTGAACAATAGCAATTTATTATTATGTTCCTGAAACACTAGAAACATTTTCACTATTTGCTAGAGTACCAAAAAGTATCACTGGTGCATGCAAATACTTTGCAAACGATAAAACACTTAAGATGTGTTATAAGCTCTTTTTCTACAAATATCCTGGGATTTGCTTGAAGTATTTGCATAAGTAAATTATAAATGGATACATCACAGCTGACTGCATTGGGCAAGGAGAAGTTCAGGGGTGAATATTGAACTGTGCTTAGCAGTGAGGAGGAATGTTCAGTATCAGCTCCAAGCACAGGTTTGATTCATAATCCCTCACCAGTCTCTCCTCTCTGTGACTTTCCAGGTAGTCTCTTTGGTGCCTTTCATTGCATTTAGTCTTCCTCCTTTCTCAGCTTCTCAGAATGAACACTCTATGTGGCCTTATTAAAACTGACTCCTGCACAAAGTATTGAGGAAAACTTAATTGGCTTTCTAGGCAAGTCAGTTTTGGATTACACTCGATAGGAATGCATGCATATTAGCCTAAGTGAAGAAATAAATGGATGAAGGTATTACAGCAATCATAAAACATTACTAGAATAGGGCACAGCATAATGCTGCCACAATATGTCTTGGCTCTGCCTGTAAGATGCTCAGCAAGGAGCGGTAATGTATTGCCCAGTGAAAAATACCATTTGGCATGCAAATTAAAGAGAAGACAAGGCTCCTAATCTCAGCTTTGCACCCACCCAACATAAACTTGGAAACAATTAAGCATGCCTATAAATCCGGAGCCTTGGAAAACTAAATGGGGTCCTAAATCAGAGACAGCACAAAAATGGCATGGAAAGCACACTTATTAGCCAAATCTACACAGTGGTTTTCTGGGTGCTTCTAAGAAGGAGGAGAATTTTATAAGACTTCAAATTAAATCCTTTAAGCCACTGAAATCATAACATTAGGTCATAATACTGCTGTCATTTGAAATTTTTGAAATCCAAGGGACAAGGAAGCCATCTTTTAAAGAATCATTTGAGGAGTTTTGACATCAGCTCATGGTCTTGATCTTCCAGGGTCATGGTTAACAAGACAATTTTAAGTGTCTGAGGAGAAGAAACCTATAGCTACTTCTCACCCACTGTTGCCCCCACTCAGGATATGCCCTTCCACCATTCATGTTCCTAGTCTCTATATTTTCATTTCTTCTCATGCAAATGAAGGAGAGAGTAGGATTCTGTCCACAATTGCTGTCCACCTGGTTGCTCAGATTTATGGTTTTCCAGGCTGAAGATCAGAACCTGAAAAAATTCACAGGGTGCAGATTGGACAAGAAACACATTCTAGTCTTGCACTGATAAGGTTGATTTTGTTCTAGGTGCAACAGAGTAAGTCTCCTCACTAAACAAAGCTAAGCACGTGTTTGTGGATTCACAGTTTCTTAAACCAAATCCCATAGCTGATTCTAAAGCTGATGAATTCTTTCCTATCCTCCTTCATTGAAGTTGTTTATGGACAGTTGATAAAAACCCGTTAGGCAGTAGGTGACAGCCAATAGGCCAGAATGCATAAACCCTAAGAACGTTAACAGATTCTGTCATGTTTTCAAAACCTAGTAATGTGTTTATTGGTATGCCAAAGCATTCACCCAATCTGGAGGGCCATATTGTGGAATGTAAGTGCACCATTTGTTTGCCCTAAAGAGGCACTGTATTGATGCACTTCTAATCAACAGTAATCAATTGCACAATATAAATTTTTCAATTCACTTCTAATACTTCTCAGAAAAGCTTATTAAAACTGTAAAAGCGATTATGTACCTCATCAGGGCCATTTCAGGGAAAAAGAACACTGCAAATTTAGGAGAGGTGTCTTTAAGAGAAAAATACTCATGTATATGTATTTTATTTTTCTTATCTTACCCTCATGCGTCTGTTAGCTTGTGCTTTGAGGGCTTGTGTGTTGCTGTGATGCTGGAAGCTATGCCATCAATATTTCAGATACTAGCAGGTTACACCCACGTGGACAGGTTTCAGTTGGCTTCCAGACTAAGAAAGACTAGAGAGGAGCCGGGCACGGTGGCACACACCTGTAATCCCAGCAACTCGGGAGGCAGAGGCAGGAGGATCGAGATCACAGGCAGTCTGCATAATTTAGCAAGTAAAAAAATGGGCTGGGGGTGCAGCTCAGTGGTACAGCACTTGCAAAGCATGTAAGCACGAGGCCCTGGGTTCAACTCCCAGTAGTGCAAAAAAAGAAAAATGAAACAAAAGAAAGAAAAATAGACTAGGGAGAAGAACCCAGCAGTCCATTCCCGAACAATAAGCCATTGAAAACCCTATGCATAGCAGAGATGTACTGTCAAATATAGTGCCAGAAAATGAGCTTCGCAGGGTGGAAAGCATATAAGAAACGATTGGGGAAGAGTTGCCTCCTCAAAGTAGTGTTGGCCTTAATGATGGGAATAGAGTAAAGCCCCTGGGACCTCTTTTTACCGATGCGACATGACTCAAAATAAGAAGAAACATAGTGGCTGTAACATGGGGCTCAATAGAAAAAGATCATGTGTATGGCACCATGTTTGATAGAGGTTCATTCTGTTGGACATAGGATCACTGTGAGTTGGATCCAACTCAGTGGTACCCAACAACAAAAAACAACATCATTGCTAAAGGTTTTCATGTTATAAAAATTTCTGAAACTACTGAAACTACTGAAATTTTGATATGTGAGTACATTATGTATTCACATATCAAGTTTTATATAATGCTGCAATTTCAAACAACAATTTACTGGTAATGACATTGTTGATGCTACATATTTTGTCTACCATATAAAATCTTACAGCCTACTTAACTATAAAATTTTGCTTCTCTCATTGTTTCTCTTGACATTGAGCCCCTTCCCAGGAGATTTTTCCATTGTATATGGCATTTAACACTCCTTGTTCCAATGACTTAGAAACATGACTTCCATCAGGCACTACCCCATATCAGCAGCTGCCATAACAGGATGTGACCTGTCATGAAGAAAGGAGCCCTCTGCACCCCCCACTCCAAGCCAGGTTTCACTGTCACCCTTATTTCAGACTGTTGGCTCACCTTTTCCCTTAGGGAGGAAGAGTCAATGCTCAGGACTTGGGAGTCTTGATGGTTTCTTTTTCCTCTTTAGATCTAAATTTAAATGTCATTTCCTCAGAACTGTCTTTCCTTATGACCCAATTAAATTAGGTCTCTGCTGGCAAACAGCATCCAGGGGAGAAATGTTGCTCAAAAACACCTGAATAATGGCTCTACTGGGTCCCCTGATGAGGACACAGCCTTGCTAATGTCCAACTTGTTCAGTTTGCCAATATTCCCTAAGAAGGGAGCTTAGAGAAGGCTGAGGTAAGTTTCTGTGGAATGGTGATATACGCCACAGGAACAGAAGGGCAGCTCTTTAAAAGGATGCAAGACTTTCCTTTTTGTCTTAGTTCTGGAAGGAGCCCACTTGCACAAAGAGGGTCACCGAAAGCTGAGGGTGACACGGGATCCAGAGAACCTGGGAAAGCCAAGTAAGGGTACAGAGCAGGTGCTCCCACTCAGGAACACCTCACTGCTGTCACCTTCTGTGTCCTTAGGTTAACACAAATGGGAGAGGGCTAGGGGCATGTGACTTAGTGGTACAGCACTTGCCTAGCACCTGTGCTCACTCTGAAACACCTCAAACAATACACAGTAAAAATAAATGTAAGATGGAGACACAGTAGCATGACTTGTGCCTGCTCTTCCATGAAGTTGGAACGCCGCAGCCTCCCGTTACTCTCCCTCTTGGAGTCTTGTATTGTTACCCCTGAATGCTGCACCCCCAAATATGTTACAGTGAATTTATCTCCCTTCACCCTGTTTGGCCCTCAGGAGGACTGAGTAGTCAATGACGGGTACGATCCCTCAAAAAGCGGAGGGACAACCTAAGACAGGCACAGTCGTGGAGAGACCATCAGGAGAGGCAGGGCTGCCTGGAAAGGCCAAAATGCCCGCCTTGCTAGAGGGAGAGGCATAACTGCCCACCTGGTCACTGTGACCTTTGCTTGACATTGCGAAGGTTTACTGGTGCATGTGGTATAATGAGTTTTGAGAACACTAGTTGATGTCATGGTTCCTGGAAGGTCAATTATCAATTATCTCTTGTGATTTGGAGGGAACGTCCAGAGAGTTTGACCTGCCCTCTTGGTGGATCACACCTTTGATTGGTATAATTATATGATGGATAGTAAGAAAAAAGAGATTAGAGAAACAGTGACAAGGTTAAAAAGTTCATGAATTCCTTCTCTGTTTGATGTGATTGTTACTAAGAAATAAAATTAAGATATAAGGAGAGGCTGGGCCGGAATTTAGCTCAGTTGGTAGAGTGCCGCTCTGCAGTCTCTAAGGTCCTGGAGTTCGATTCCCAGCAACGCAAAGATGGGAGAAGGACCTGGCAATCCACTCCCAAGGCAATCCCAAAACAATCAGCCATTGAAAACCCTATAAGGGTAGCTATGAGTCGGGCCCTGACAACAACAACAATAACAAAAAGGACAGGCTAGGAAAAGTCCTAGCAGCTCTTGGCCATAGCTCACTAACATTGGTTGTCCATCTCTTCATTTCTCTCAGAGCATTGCGACAACACTGTATGGTCCTTCAGAGCACCTAACTCACAATCTCGACATCACCCACACAGGTCATGCTATACATTCTGAAATTGAGATTACACACAACTGCATACCTGAGTAATGGCTTATTTTCTGTATCTACTACTCCTAGGTGATTTTTATGAGATCAGGTCCGGTGACAACGTTTTATTCACCATTGTTCCACCAATACAGAGAATATCTGATGCATACAAGGTAAGAAGTAAATATGGCTTTAATAAATCGGTATTGAGACTGTTGAAGAAGGCTGCGTGCTCTGTTGCTCTGTGATGGTACCAAACCACATATATTTGTTTCTTCCACATCCAAAGCAGGCAGGGACTCTCCATTGCTCAGGAGATTCACCCATGCGGTTGCCCTTTGTGCACCTGATTCAGCAGAACGGCAAGCACCCTTCCGCGGGAGGAGGTGAGGTGTAGCTGAGATGGCCAGGCAGAAGGGGCCTCACAGGCTTACCATGCCTGAGACACACACTGGGTTGAAGTCATTCCTGGAATTTTCCAGTTCTTTCCATGGTGTCCTTTTCTACCTTGGGTCTCTGAGGCATGCACATTCACACTAACAGGTGCATCTCAGAAAATGATATGAAATACACATTTTCAAGTTATTTGATAAAATCCAGCCTTGAAGGCTTTTCTCCTAGAAATGGCAATTACTCAATGGCAATTAACACCCTTTCCAAAGAACAATTCAAATCCAGGAATTGACTAAGAACTTTTATTGATTTGTATCACATTCGCATTTTTACTATTTGTTCCCCGAAATAAAATCACAATTTTATTTATCACAATTCTCACAAAGCAACTGATATATTAATCTATACCAAAAGGAGCTGTTCAAAAGAAATAGTATCATCCAGAGTAAGTGTGAATCACAGAAACTACTCAAGCCTAACTCTCATCATAAAACCCTGTATCACTGAAAAATGCATTTAAGCAGATCTAGAGCTAACCAAATATTATGTGTCAACCATAATTTTGACATATGGTTGACACATAATATGTGTCAACCATAATTTTAACTTGAAGTTTTCTAGTCAATAGGTTATAGATGAAGCAGAACATAATTTGTAACCAGAATTTAAAATGAAAATAAATGAAAAGTCCTCAGATAATAGTTTTCTCAGTCAACAATACCTTTGTAAAATCCTCATATACCATCTAAAACTTTTATCCTTTCTCTATTTTTTTTTATCAGTACTGAGAGGTTGAACTGTGTGTATACTTTGCAAGTGTTCTACCACCCCTGGCCCATTTTTCATGTTTTATTTTGAGACACATTCTCACTAAGTTATACAAGCTGCTTCTGGCCTCAAAATTTTGATCCTCTTGCTTCTGCCTTCTAAGTTGCTGGGATTACAGACTTGTGCCACTGCTCCCAGAATCCTATATTTTTTTTCTTCTAATCATTATATGTTTTCAAGCCAGCTATAATTTTTATCATTCTATGCTACCTATTTTTAGTGTCCCATGTTATTACCTAATGCAAAATACTTTTATAATTGCAATTACAGGGTGATCAATATTTTGTGTCTACAGCCATACCACCCTAGTGTTCTATTCTGTCTGATCTCAGAAGCTAAGCAGGGTTGGGCCTGGTTAGTACTTGGATGGGAGGCCAACTGGGAACACCAGGTGCTGTAGGCTTGGGAGAAGGACCTAGCAGTCCACCCCCAAAATAATCAGCCATTGAAAGCCCTATGAATAGCAGAGAAGCACTGACATAGTGCCGGGTATGGCATAGTATCAAGTAGTGTTTCCTTCTGTTGTACATAGAGTTGTTATGAGTCAGACCCGACTCAACAACACCTAACAACAACTATATTTTGTGAACTGTATCTTTCACTTAATAGAGTGTGTTTGCCATTTTCATATAGTGGAAGCTTCAATATCATATTTTGTAATCACCAAAGACCTCCTAATTTCTTTTAGCGTAGCTTTTCTATTGAACATTTAGGGCATTACCATTTTTTTCTGTTATTAAATACAACTTCATGTATAATTTGCTTTCAGTCTTTGTTTTCTTAATATAGAGAAATTAAGAATCAAAGTACATGAGCATTTTTGTGTCTCTCTGTTTAGTTAAATTATCTCATAAAAAGCTCTGATCAATTCAGATTGCTCTTGTAATTTGCAAATGTTATCAGCATTACAGACACTGCACTATGTGAGTGTATTACTATTAAATTTTTATCATAAAAACCATCAATTAGTATCTCATTACTAATTTTAAGTGGGATTGAATATCATTCTATATGCTTATTCAATAGATTTATAAAAGGTCTCTATTTACATTCTTGACCCTTTCTTCTATTTTCTTCCAATTTTCAAATGATCTAAAATTTTTAATTGACTGCTTGAAGCCCTGAAAATAAGTTTCATAACCTAATCTAAATTCAAAAGCCAATAGAAGGAAAATCAGCACAAACTTGCTAGGTTAACTTAAGGGAACCTGTTACCAGAATCACATTAACAGAAGAATAATTCCTTCAAGGGAAATTCTGTGTGCTTAACCTTAGTCCATCTTCAAAGTGAAGTAAGAAAAAAAATGTATTATTGGAGATTTGAGGGCCATGCTTCATTAGGAAGTTATAAATTTTACTTTTAAATCCATAACTAACTTTTTTGACAAACACAGAGGTTGGTCACTAAGGATGAAACAGGTAAAATGTAACTAAGTTTCCAACTAATGAATAGGGGAAATCAATACAGTTCCTTAATGGCACAAGCATCCTGATTTATATACTGTCTAGCCCTGTTAGATTAAAAAAAGATGATAATAACTCGGATCTTCCATTTTCCAAAGAACTGGGCAGTGGACACTGCCATATTACTTGACATCACAGAGAAGCGCAACACCACGGAGCACCCAGTGTTCAGGGGACTGGTTCGTCCTAAGGTCCACAGCAGCAACGTAGTTCAAGTCCGTTCGAACTGGCTTCTTATAGATGGGGCAGGAGTAAAACCGAGGATCTCTTACTGCTACAAAAAATTCATAAGAGAAAGAAACTTGGTGAATTTCTAATTTAAGCATCTCAGAGAGGATACAGAGCCAAGCCATGCATGTCGAAGGTCATTCCAAAGAGAGGCGGGCTTAGTAGAATGAGGAAAATCCTTCCTGAGGTTGCACAATTCCTGCACATGAGGCAGATACCATCACGCTGGGTGTGGTAAGACTCCCAGACAGCCTTAGATTGGCCCTGCTGGCCCCTTGCCCCTTGACCATGAGAGTGACCTCTTCCTACGTGCTTCCTCTCTCTGTTTTCCATCTGTCAATTCAACAGCCCATTCACCCATTCTCCTTGACCTCCTCAACAAATCCTGCACACACTTCCTCCTCCTTTTCCCCTATCCCTTGCCTTTGGCAAAGGAGGACTCCATTTTTAATCAGACATCCAGCACCATGTTGCTCTACTTCATAGTAGTAGTAGTGGTAGTAGTAGTAGTAGTAGTAGTATTTTACAATCTCATCTGTGTCATAGTCCACATCTCTTTTAAATCACAGGACAGATAGTTCCTCCAGCCAAATAAGGTGCTGTGAATTTCCTTTGTATGCAGAAAACTAAAAATGGCAGGAAGCAGAAAGAAATGGCACAGTCCAGCTCTCTGAGATTCGATTCCTCCTTTTTGGAGTAGCAGAGCGGAAGCAGTTTCAAAACCCCCTGTGCAATGGAAGACACCCTGTGTACACCCATCCTTCATAGATCTTCTCTCATGCATCCATCCATGCCTAACACAGGCTCTTGCTCTCCCGCCTTGGAAACCCCATGCCCACAAACAGCTCCAAGTCTGGGGGCATTAAACTTATATATTTCATGCAGGCTTTCTTTAAGAAAAAGAGTAAACATTTACAAATATTAATAAGTTTTTGGAAGGAGCTTTTGCCTGTGAGCAGCTGGGAGTTTAAGCTTCATCAGCTTCTTGTCCACAGCAGTTTATCTGCACATCTCCTAACTTCCACCTCAGAAAGCAGGATTGTCTTCCAGATTATAAAACTTTTAAGCTCCAAACTTGTGTCTTCACCCACCCTTGTACTCCTCTGGAAAGCTAAAACAATATTTAACATGACTGTCATGTAACCATAGAGATGGAATCACATTTAACTAAGACAACTTTACTTTAGTAAATTAGTATAACCAACACAGTCACTAAAACACAAAACAATAACGTTGTAAATGCAATCTTAATTTGTCAGAGTTACTGAGTTTATTCCCCAAAACTAATTTACTCAATAATTTGATGTTTTTTCTAACAAATTACAAGAGCAAAGTACTATCCAAAGTTAGTCTCATTATTTAATGAAATAGGACCTTCAATGTGCTCTGCAATGTTTTTACACATCCACTATAAATTTAATTAGCTTTACTGAGAGAAGTTAAATATTTGAGTATGATAATGCTATATAGAAGTTTAAATATAAAAATAAATATTCTAAAGTAATGATCGTTAACTAGTGGTGAGATGAGATGTTTGCCAACATCTGGAGAAATTTCTGGTTATCACAACTCTGAGCTTGCCTAGTGTCCTCTGGGGAGAAGCCAGGGATGCTGCTAATATCCTATAAAACAGAGGACAGCCCCCCATAGCAAAAAGCTATCCAAATAAAAAATGTCCATAGTACCAAGGCTGAGAAACGCTGTCCTAAACAACAAAATCGTTGTTGTTGTTGTTGTTGTTGTTGTTGTTGTTGTTGTTAGGTGCTGTCGAGTCGGTATCCGACTCATAGCGACCCTCAGGGTTTTCAATGGCTGACTGTTTGGGAGTTGCCTTGGGAGTGGATTGCCAGGTCCTTCTCCCATTTTTGGGGTGCTAGGAATGGAACTCAGGACCTCAAAGACTTCAGCACAGCGCTCTACCAACTGAGCTAAATCTCAGCCCAACAAAATCATAGATATGTTATAATATTTTAAAAACCCCTGTTTACTTAATCCCATGAAATTAATCATTAGAAACAAACTAAAGCAATATGACACCTAATTCTTAAGTTTAGATGTTACATTTCCAGTTACTATGAGGATATCACTAGTAACACTAATTACGTGTGTGTGTGTGTGTGTATGAAAAATTCTGATCAAGTAAGTGGATGACAATGACTCATCAAATGCTGTCTATACAGATAGGTTTTAAATCCTTTAATCCTGGGATCTGTAAACACGTTTTATATGTGTATAACTAATTGTTCTTCTTGCTGCAAATTGGATGAACACCTATTTTACAAGCCTTGAAGTAAGCTGTTGGAGCCTTACGTCTGAGCCTAAAGATAATTATAAAAAGTACACCTTATAAAGTATTGGACAACTTGGATTTTAATTCTAAATAAATGGGAGTTGTAAAATAATAGATAAAAGCAGATAGAAAATAATTCTCTGAAATATTCATCCACTTTTATTTATTTTTAATTGCTTCAGAACTGAAGGTGTTCATGCTAAGTCACAGCATGCAGCGAACTTCTGTAGCAGGATGAGCAGCCACTGAAAGTATAGTTTCATAGTGAAAATGCTGACAGATGCTAAACAGCCACATAAACAGATGATCTGCAACCGTTCCCCTGTTAGAAAAGTAACTTTGGAGACAAAAATGAGCATGTTAGGTAAGTAGAACAAATCAGTTACCTACCGTTAAAGCCTTAGGGTTCCAAAGAAAGAAGCAGAGAGAAGGGTTTGTGAAAATTGGTGTGCTCTGCACTTTAGGATCCTAAATGTTTTAACCAAATACCTTGAGGGAATTTCTTTTTCTAGCTATGTAACTTTCCTATCTAGTCGACATTTTGCATCCACACAGTATTGTTGTTGTTGTTAGATGCCATCAAGTTAAGTGCCATTCATAGCGACCCTATGTACAACAGATGAAACACTACCTGACACTGTGCCATGCCCGGCACTATGTCAGTGCTTCTCTGCTATTGATAGGGACAATGGCTGATTGTCTTGGGTGTGGGCTGCCAGGTCCTTCTCCCAACACATTAATATACATTACATACATTCCTTCCTATATCCGAAGCAAGCAAGTCACATATGATCTCTAGATAGCTTTTAACTTATTCCTTTATTTAACCTTCCAGCTGATAACAGCGTTTAAATTACTACACTGTTCACTCTTACATATCTCATTTCCTTTCATCTCAATGTTAGTAATAATAATAGAATTATCTATGACATACCTTCCACGTGCTCGGGGATCATAACAAATTATGGATAACATTTCGGAAAATGGGAATACCAGAACACCTAATTGTGCTCATGAGAAATCTGTACATCCCCTCCCTTCTGCTGCGGCGGGTCAGGCCTACGAGCGCGAACTCCATAGAAATTTGGGCACACATATAT
>VMDO01034077.1:0-17338 GCA_007922755.1 Pedetes capensis | reverse complement strand
TGGTTTTTTGTGTGTGTGTGTGTGTGTGTGTGTGTGTGTATAAAATCAGACATATTGGTATGATTAATCATCACTTAGGGTGGTTGTTTTGATGCTGGCTAAGCACATGCAGCATCACTGAGCTATATCCCTAGGCTCCACCATAATGAAAAAAAAAAAAGGAAAACTGGGTGCCATGACACTCATCTGTAATTCCAGCTACTTTAGAAACTGAGGCAGGAGAATTGCATGTTTGAGGTCAGAAACAGCTGTGCAACTTAGCAAGACCCTATCTCTAAACTAAATATTTAAAAAAGTTAAAAATGGGCCCAGGGTGCAGCTCAGTGGTACAGTAGTACAGCATTTGCCTATCACAAAGGCCCTGGGTTCAATCCCCAACAGAAGGAAGAAATGAATTCTTAAAGTAAGGAATGATTGAGCATGCAAATATTTTTAAAATTCTGCTCATGAACAAAACAATACTTTGACATGATTTCTAACATGATTTTCTTAAATTCAATGTTTTTATAAAATTCATAAGTATGTGCTAAATATTCTCAGTGATCATCTGAATGGAGATGTGCTAAATATTCTCAGTGATCATCTAAATGGAGTCCACAAAAAGGAAAACAGTAGTTTTCCTCCTATACCTTTCACTAAAAGGCTCTTGAACTCAACTAATAGAAAAGAAAGGCCAAGAGTAGTTGAAAGAAGGAAACAGCAGTAGCTTTGTGGAAACAGTTCAACCTTTGCCAAAAGGAAACTAAGAAGTAAGGAGGGCCCATCACTTATTAAACCAGGGGTATATTGCTATTGCCTACTGTGAAAAAGAGCTCTCCAACATTTGTGAAAGAACATTCCATACAGCCTTTGAAGTTAGAGGAACTCAGGAAAAGAACTAGGGAGGGGATAAAAAGCCTGCAGAGATTCTTTTCCAGGTCTAAGCAGTAGCTACACATAGAGAATGACAAAAGAATAACGATAAATTGACAAAATATGAAAACTCTACAATCCAGCTTTGTCTGAATCCACACATTCCACGCACAATATTCTACTGGGATATGTCAGGTGAACCAGGACTTGCTCTATACACAGACTTCTCACACTATGCAATAATGTGGGCTTTGTATTACCCAACACATATGAGAAAGATTTTTTTAACATTAAAAGTTGCCAAACACAGTACATTATTGTTATCAGTAGTTATTCTACTATACACTATAACATCAGAATTTTTCTCTCCCATAAACATGTACAATTTTATGTGACAATTTTAAAGAGAATAAAAGTGAGAGAGTGATATAATAAGTTGCTAAGAAATATGTAAAATTGTATCATCTCTGTAAAATTAATTGTATCCATTTATTTTTCAGCTCATTCGCCTTTGTTTTTTAATTGTAGCATCTCCTCTCTTGAAAATATGCTTTTCTAGTCAGCAGAAAGAGAACTCCATCCACCTGCCATTTGCCCAGGCTTCATCCGACTTCATCTCCAGTGGGGAAATGTCTGTTTAAAGCCACTTTCCTGATCTGCTAGCTCTGGACTATGCTTCTCTGAATGTTCTGGTGCTCAACATCAGCTTAAAGACACTCCCAGGAGATACACACTTAAAAGTCCCATAATGAGTTGCTTCTCCTAGCCAGAAGAACTATTGCCACCACATCCATATTTGATTTTCTGGAAAATCTATAGTTGCCTAAACTTCATGTATGAGCCAGTACACCTTATCATAAGCTTATGGTTTTTTCCTTTTACCGCTCATGTGGACTCTGGGGGGAAATCCAGAAACAATGTAACTTGACAAGCCGAGTACATAAATTAAGTGCATAAATTCTTTACAAATAGGGCTCCTGATAGTACACTTGAAGTACAAATAGTAGTTCTACAGCACACCCAAGGAGTTCATTTTTAAAATGAATGAAATGATGCTGGAAAGATGACATTTTAGGATTATTTTCCCTACTCCTCTTTGACTTACAGCAACTCTACTCACTTAGTATTTTTAGACAAATGCTATTATTGGAAGGAAAGGGACCCTAAATATTTACATAAATTAATATAGATAAATGCTGCCTTCTTTTATTTTAATTTTTTTTGGGACTAGGGTGCTGAACTCAGGGTCTTGCACATATTTTCCAAGTGTTCTACTGCCGGGTTATACCCCCAGCCCATTTTTAAATTCCTTACCTTGAGACAGGGTCTCACTAAGTTAAACAGGTTGCCTCTGGCCTTGAACCTGAGATCTTGCCTCCCTGGAATTATACGTGAGAGCCACCATATCCAGCAATGTTACTTCATGCTGTGTAACACTGCAAAACACCGTTATCACGGCAAAATCAGTTGACTGTATTACCCCCGGGGTACTGAAATTCTACAGACTAAAACAGTTTGAACATTTGCCCATTTTTTAAAAACATATGCCTGATATAAAGAGTCAAGTTCAGAAAGCTAGAGATAAATTTTGTTCCCAGATCTATCAGCAATGACCTCGTCCCCCCTTCAAGTATTCTGGACAGAGAACACTCAATTGGAACTTGCCTCCTGCCTTCCTGTCTTCCTCAGAAGGAAGTCATAAGTATTACAGATGTAACACCAACAAAGTGCTTTAGGCTTTCGAGATTCTAATACATTGAGATAGAAATGTAAAAGAACACTCAAAGCTCTAGAGTATCCTTTCCCATTAAAGTTACATTCCATCTTATTTTTGAACAGAGATATAGGAAAAAAACAAATAAAAATTACATAACAGGCCATTTATATGCAGTTTGTATTTAGAACATAAGCTCTAATGGCTATGCACATAGACAGGGGAGAGAGATGTTCAGAAAAAAAAAACAAAACATAATAACCTCTATGGTCACAGAACTCCCTGGAAGTGAGAACAATTTAAGAATTAAAGAATAATTCTGGCATCAGATGAATCTAGTCTTCACTAGAAGAAAGATCTCCTTCATTGGATCAAAAGAAACATGACAATGCTTTCCCTCAGATTTTATACAATAGACCCACAGATTATAGTTTTCTGAAAATTTTCTGTTGGCAGGGATTCTAAAAACTCAACAGAATGCCTGAAGAAGAGCACTGATTTGCCACTTCTTCCTGGACCATTATAAGAACATTCTTTCAATGTCTTAACAATAAGCAGCAAACAGAGTAACCCAATTCAAGAGAATTCATGCCTAGAAGAAAACTCCAACATTTTATTTAAATGATGACATTGCCAAGAAAACCCAGCTGAACTGACACACATACTTTTTGTAGGATTTGGCAGATGGAATATTCCATAACTGAATTAAAATCCTGATGCCACCAGAGATACTCCACTAAACTACATGGTGAAATCTTTTAAATTTTTCAAAATTTAAAAAGCCCTGTCAGCCCTCTGACCTCATCTCTAATAAAAGAAAACTAATTTAGAAAGTGTGGCTTATAAATTCACGGTTAAACAAACAAAAAGCCACATGTCTTGGATGCTACTATTAATAACCAGAATGTAGAACTTAGCAGAGAGGTTGGGGTAATTTGCTTATGCATGACCTTGACCCCACAGATCTAGGTTAACCCTTCCATTATTCTGCCCTCTCAGCACTATAACACCTCACCTAAGCACTGGCATAGTGCTTCCTTCCTTTAAGAGGTTAGTTTTCAGATGGAATGCTCATTCCCTGAAATTCTTCAATTAAACATTATCTTGAGTCCCTGCCAGAAATTAAGCAAGTATGAACGTGTAATGCCTGTTTACCACTTGACGCAGAGACATGATAAGGATGGCGGCTTGTGTCTAAATATGAGTGTTAACCTGCGGAGATCTGATGGAGCCTTTAAAGGTGAAGTGACCATTGGAATCATTATGAATGATTTGTCCTAGGCAAAAGTCTGTGCCAATACAAAGAACATTTCAAAACTCAAAACCAAACTGGAAAGTAGTCTATTTTCTTCCATTTACCCCCTGACAACACTGTCTCATATTCACTTCAGGAGTAAAACAACCAAACAGAAAATGAAAACAAACAAACAGAAAAACCTACCACACAGGTCAAGATAGCCCACAGGTATCTACCAAACCCCACACTCGTGTTCCTATCCCCCCCCCAAAAAAAGCATTTCTAGTAAATATCCATCCAGACAAAAGCCTCCGTTTTCCCACGGCTTTTGTGTGCTGTGGCAGGAAGCGCTTGTGGGCTGCATTGGTGAAAAATAACCACTGCAGATGCTGAGACTCAGCCACAATGTTCCCGTGGAAATCAAACTCTAGGAAATTTTTTAAATGTTTTCAGCACATCAGCATGAAGCATCGACCTAGTTGGAATCACTTAGATCTAAAACAAATGCACTCATTGTTTTCACAGCATGCTTTTCTTCTCAGAGCCAAACGCACTCGGGCTGGGGCTGCTCAGAGAGGTTTTCAGCCCCCTGCTTTGGTCGGTTATAGCCTGTGACACGATCGATACCAGGGTGAGTGGCTCTGGAAGTCAGGGAGGATTATGAAGATGAGGGGAGAGGCAGAGTCCCCTTGCAGGGCTTGTTCTTCCTCCCACCTTGAATCTCATCAGCTCTGGACAGAGACACCATCCGGGCAGAGACCAAAAAGAAGTGGGAAGAGGTGAGGGGCGTTAGCCACCGTGTGAGCCAAGAGCCTGGCCATCATCATCAAGAAGGGCAAGTCCTGCGGCAAAGCAGGGGGCACCTGAGTAACAGAAGACAAATGTCAGCATCTCTCGTGGGGCCCCAGGGCAGCAGGTGCACGATGATTGGTAGCTATGGTTTTCAATAGATTTTCATTACTATTAATACAACCACTCCTATTTTATTTTTCAGCCCAGACAGGTACCATTCGTGTAAATAGTGTGTACAAATTGCCAGCTTTGCAGTTAAAGCTGTTTATGGAATATGGAGAGGATTCAATGTGCCTTAGATTGCCATCATTAATCTGTGGAGGGCCTTCTCCGCCAGGCACTTCCAAAGCCACAGTTTTCTTCCCCTTACACAGAGGCCTGGAGATGCCTAAGTGATTGGTCAGTTCACTGTGCTGCTCCTGGAACTTAACAGGGATGCCAATTTAGTAGAGTCTGTCTCCTTCCAAATGTCCAGAGAGAGAGAAAACTTTTAGGAAACTCTTCTGCTGTCCATTAGTCTAATTGAACCATGCTGGCCAAGTGAGCAAAACTAGACGATGTGTTTAATAATCATCTTATCCATAAAAGGTCCAAACCATAGTACTTACACAGTCCAATAGTTTAACCCTAAAACTTAAGATTTCTTTATATTTCTCTAGAGTTTAGGCAATATATAAGAAGAAATTCAAGGTTATTACATGCTATTTGTGTACTTAAGGCACTGGATAAACAGAGAAAAGCAATTTGTTCTTGACATTCTTAATTATTACCATCACAACATTAAAATGAACCGTTATCTGAGATATTTTATTCTGATCCTTATTTTAAATTTTATGTATATGTGTGTGTGTGTGTACATATACATATACATATATATGTATATATATATATATATCCCACTTTAAATGGAATATCTATTATCTAGAAAGTTTAAGAAACACTATTCCCCATTTTATTTAGTTCTGATCCTTTTTTTTCTACATATACTTTTTTGCATAATTAGTGCCTTACTATATAAACTAATTATTTTACTTAACATTACATAGCATGCCATGAATATACATCCAATCACTCTGTCCTTTGGAAATAATTTTAATGTCACATAATCTAATTACTCCCCTCTTTGAAGACCTCCAATGTTTGCTTTCTGTGTGTGCTTATAGAATGTCTTCACTCAAATCTTTGAGTATTTCCAATAGAATTATTACATCAAATGCCAAAACAAATAATTGTTTTTATGGTTTGTCTTCTTATTGCATAAATATTATAATTTAGAAAAGAAAAAAAGAAAATTTTATCAAGTAAGAGATTAACATTTTAGTAAACAGTCAGTAGCATTTTGTATACATATATTTTTGGATATGCTTCTCATATTTTTATTATTTATAAAACTGAAACATGTAGTACATAATGGGGTTGTGGCCTGCTTTTTTCAATTAACTAAATAATTGAGATTCTTTCCATGTTATTAAGTCTTCCAAATGCAAAAGCAGAGATAACTAAATTGTGCTAGTTTCCTACAAGTGCCATCCCATAGATTATGGATAAGCCTGAATATAATTAATAGCAATTCAACAGGTTCTAAAACAGTATCTCTTCTCACTACCTAGTATTAATATCTGATCCTTAGTGAAAACTTTGGACTAGGTTGGTGGAGTTTGGACACTTGGTACAGTGCTGCTCTGTACTCTCTGAGGCCCTAGGTTCGATCCCCAGCACCACAAAAGTGGGAAGAGGATGTGTGTGGAGATCCACTCCCAAAGCCATTCTGAAATAATCAGCCATTGAAAACTCTATGAATAGTAAAGAAGCACTGACATAATTCTGGGCATGGCACAGTGTCAGGGAATGTTGCTTTCTGTTGTGTATATGGTTGCTATGAGTTGGACCCAACTTGACAGCACCTAACAACAACAACAACAATGAAAACTTCATACATATATACTGAGGATGCTTTGGTAATAGACGGAGAAGTAACAGAGACAAAAGTGTGGCAGAGAAAGAGAATATGGGCATGACAAAATATTCAGAAATTCTGCTCGAAGAGAAAAATAATCTGTAGTGCTTTGAAAAAAAATCTATCATCTCAATAAATCACCAAAGCAGCAGATCCATCATGTTTCTCCATAATAATTGTGAACAGTTGACCTCAAGGCAAAATCAGTACTATATTAAGAAACTAATTTCAGAACCTCTAGATTTCGCCTAATAGCAATCACGTTGATTTTTCTAAAATACATTAACTACCAAAGAAAATGCACAAACTCTAGAAGTACTACTTACTCCTTTGTTACTTCTTAACTGAGCCATCTCCTTTCAATAGTAAATTATTCAAAGGCAAAGGTAAGATTAGACAACTTATTTAATATCTTATTTGCTGTTATTTCTAGATCTTCTAGAATAAAATGTCAGGCTGGAATTTAGCTCAGTTGGTAGAGTGCCACTCTGCAGTCTCTGAGGTCCCTAGTTCAATTTCCAACACCATAAAAATGGGGACAGGGTGTGGCAATCCACTCCCAAGGCAATCCCAAAACAATCAGCCATTGAAAACCCTGTGAGGGTTGGTATGAGTTGGACACGACTCAGTGCTACCTAATAGCAGCAACAGCAGAATAAAATGTCAAGAAGTAATATTTACATAACTTTTATTTTTTATTATAAATTAATTTTAAACCTCATTGTGGGTTATAATCACCATCAGTGTGTTCACCATACTTATCACTATCTCATTACCAGCACCAACCCCACCAACCCCACTATCACCATCTTACCATCACCATCATTATCACCACCATCACTACTATTGTAATCTCTCCCACCTCATCATCAGCCCTGTTCTCCATAACCTGACCATACAACATTCAGGACCTAGATTTAAGATGGCCATTCCACATCTCCCTATGTAAAATAGATTCCTCATCAACATTAGTCTGTTTTCTGCAGCTGTAACAAAATACCTGAGACTTAGTAATTTGTAAAGAAGAAAGGAGGTTTATTCAGCTCACAGGTTTGGATACTGACAGACCAAGATCAAGGACCCCATCAATATGGCTTGTGATGAAGGCTTTAGAGGGAATGAAAATGGGGGATGTATGTGCAGAAAAAAAAATCACATGACAATACAGGAAGCAAGAGGGTAAGGAGCGGTCAGTCTTATTCTTCTATAATAACACACTCTTAAGGGAACTGAAAGTCACAAGAACTACATTAATCTCTTCCAAGGGACATGCCTCAAGACCTAAACACTTCCCACTAGGCTCCTCCCCTTAAAGGCTCTACCACCTCGCAACATCACCACACTAATGACTAAGCTTCCAGCCATGAACCCATGGGGGCAGAATCAGACTTCATCCAAACCATGACACTTTCCTCAATCATAATTCACCATCTTAGTAAAATTTTTTTATTTCTTTCCTAGTCTCTTGTTTTCTACTTGATTCTCATCTATTTCTTGCCTACACTGCAAAATAGGGGAGGGTGGGGACTATCTGAGGCAGCATTCTAAGCCCAGAAAATGAAGTCATGCTGGGCGATAGAAGATAGTCAATAAAAAGTCACAGGAGTTAACTAATCTACCACCTGTCATCAACTCTAACCCAAAGTAAATAAATAAATAAATAAATAAATAAACAATCCCTCATAATTGCCAATGACAAAGAATAGTCTTTCAAACACATTTGGTTTCGGTATGGAATGTAGTGTTGCAATACTCATAAGAAGTATTTTTTAACTGTGTACAAACCACCCAAACACTGTCAAGAATAGTCATTACATAAAGGCAGAGAAAGTGGCCTGATGGGTAATATGGCTGAGTGAGGATGAACTAGCTCTCAAACCAGAAACATCTCTCTCAGTTGGCCAACATGAATTTTCCACCATTAAATTAGTCTGTAAGGCTAATGTAGCATCGTGGCACAAAACCCACTTTAATATATAAGTATTATGTGATAGTTCACAGATGAATTCATGTACAGACTATTTGAACAGAGAACACTGGTCAGCAAGTTTGTGGCTCACCAAAGATTGAAGTGTTGAAAGCCATAAAGAAAGGCAAAGACCACATTATTGATAAGAAAAGACCAGTCACTGCATGGAAGACCCCGTGCATGAGGCAAAGGAAATGCATGAAGGATAAGGGTTGGAAGAAGTGTCTTCTGTAGCCCCAATTTTTTCTTTTCTTTAAACAAAACTTGGGGGTAGTTTTCTTCCATTTCAGTAAATATGTTTGAGTAAACCAATTGATAACTTATGGAGAGAAATAAAGATCAGAAATGTTCAGATATACAAATGCATAAAAGGGAGATTAAGATCCAGCATTTGTGTGTGTGTGTGTGTATGTGTGTGTGTGTGTGTCTGTGTCTGTGTGTGTGTGTCTGTGTGTAGGGAATAGAGTAGGAGATGCAGAAGAGATGAAGAGACTATTTAGCAGAACAATATGGCGAACAGCAGTGTGATACTAGTTGTTGATGGTAATCAACATTGGCAAAACATTCTTCTTGCTTCACTAGAAGCAAGTAAAAAAGTAAAAGCCTTATAAGTAAATCAGCATTAAACCATAAGGGGTTCTCAATCTGAAAAGGCAAGGAGACTTAGAGGATTTCCCTTAGAGACTACATCTGTAAGCTTCAGGCAACACAGAAATACCTGCTGGCTCAAGGCCAATCTACATAGCTAGCATGCTCCAGTGTCCCCCAGATGTAGGCTGAAGCCTGGAGAATTGAAGTACTTGGCTCCACTTGACTTCCTTTGTCATTTCATTCACAAAGCTGAATTACAAGAACGAAAATGAGGTTTATTTTTCCAACTTTTGACTAACTCCCTTTTAAAAATCTGTAATTAAGAACAGAAGAGGAATATGCACTTTAGGGAAATGAATGTGGGCATGGTGTCTTTGGTTGCAGGACAGGGTGAAAAAATCTATTTGTTTAATGCTCTTGTCCCGAAGAATAGCTCACATATCTGTACAAACTCGAACTGATTCCCTTTTTCAAAATGTGGTCAGAATATAAAAGTACCCCTCCCCAGTGAAGAAATGTTATTTGTTGTCAGTGCTGTCCAGTCAGATCCGACTCATAGTCACCCTATGTACAATAGAACGAAACACTACCTGGCACTGTGCCATGCACATGAGCTTTTTGTCCTTGGGCCCATTGTTGCAGCCAGTGTGTTTCTTCTTATTTTGAGCTGTGCCACGTTAGCAAAAAGAGGTCCCAGGAGCTTTACTCTATTCCTGTCATGAAGGTCAACTCTACTTTGAGGAGGCAACACTTCCTCTGTCATTTCTTGGGTGCTTTCCAGGCTGGGGGTGCTCATTTTGTGGCACTATACTTGACAGTACTTCTCTGCTATTCAGAAGGTTTTCAGTGGCTAATTGTTTCAGGAGTGGGCTACTGGGTCCTTCTCCCTAGTATGTCTTACTCTGGAAGCTCAGCTGAAACCTGTACACCATGGATGGCCCTGCTGGTATCAGAAATACTGGTGGCATAGCTTTCAGCATCACAGCAACACAAAAGACCCCACAGCTCAACAAGCTGACAGACATGTAAGGAAGTGAAGGAATAGTCAATATAAAAGTGAGGTTTAGAAATATCAGTTTCATACATAGTGATACTAGCACAAAACACTAGCAAGCCCAGAGTTGTCATAGAATCAGCACACAAGCTTGGAGTGGGGTATTAACCAAACCAGGGCCATGGCCAGGGGAGAAGTTAGGCACGAAAAGTTGTACCACAGTGTTCCCTTCGCATAGACCAGAATGTCCAGCAATGGCTTATTTTAGGTGAGAAAAAGCCTATAATTACCACAATGACTGTAACTTAACCAGTTACATATATAGTATATCATGACAGGAAGTCGACACCACATACAGAAATACTAAATACTTCAGATACTGGAGGGGGGAAGTTACTGTTGCTGTGGGAGCTGTAAGTTCCAAATGGTGATAAAGGTGGAGTCAGAACCACCTAACAGCTTTGGATAGTGCCTTTATGGAAACTCTGTGCACTCACACACTTCACAAATCTTAACTGAGTGCCTACTGTGTGTAAAGCATTGTGCTAGAGGCTGTGCAAAAATATGGCCCCTGCCTCCAGTAGTTTAAAAAGAAATATATATACTGGGGCCAATATTTCTACAAGGAATGAAAACTTTCTCCCTCAGTGGCCAAACTGTAGATTTCTCATTTTCCAAATGGCAAAAAGAGATGCCTATGAAGTAGAAATACTATTAGAATCTACACCCAACTCTAGCATCTTTCTCCTAAAGCTAATCTTCTTATACCCACTACTGTGTTCCCCATGACTGGGTTGTTAAGGTACTGTGTTGGTTTATCCTTCCTTCCCTTGGTTTCTCCCAACTCACCCTTTTTAAAACTAATATCATGAATACCAAAAATCTTTCCTGCTTAAATTTCTCTAAAATTCCCCTTGTACTAAAAATATTTTATGGAATATATCTCTCTACAAGTTCTTATTTATATATGTTCAGATCTCTAAATGGTATATCTGTATTTTCAATAACTATGTATGTATTTATCTGTGTATATATGTCTAAATACAGGTATGCTTTTTAAAAATGAGGTCACATTGTATACAGTGTCACCTCACTCACATTGGGGGCTAAGCACTGCAGCCCCCTCATCCTGAGTTGTTAAAATTCACTCATGCATACCTTAATCACTTAAGACAGTTCAAGCTAGAACACGCTTGATGAAGAACATGAGAGAAGATTCCCTCCACTACTCTTAACCTTAGGAGGTTTTAAGATCTAGGGGATGTCACAGGTAATTTATAGACTGGAATGAGTAGTTGAGTAACACGTTAACTGCATACATAGTTCACGTGACTACTGGTAGAGAATTAGGGGTATGAAGAGGGAAAAATGAAAAGACTTAATAACTGTAAAAATGATCATAGAAAATAGATTTTCCTATAAAGATAATTTTTCAAAGAACAATCTCTATTTTGCCCATTTTTCTAAATAGGCAGAGATGTAATGCTTAGGGACCAGTCAGAAGTGCCTTGGGAGCTATGATATAAGTGACCAGAGAATAGGGGCTTCCTAGGATTTGGCCAATGATCTTGGTCAAATCAATTAATAACTATGAGTGAAAAACAAGGATCTGGTCAGGTATGGTGGCGCATGTCTGTAATCCCAGCAACTTGGGAGGCAGGAGGATCTCAAGTTTGAGGCCAGAGGCAGCCTGCATAACTTAGGGAGACCCTATCTCAAGATAAAAAGTTTGAAAAGGGGGGCCTGGGATTGTAGGTCAGTTGTAGAGCTCCTTCACAGCATACGTAAGGCACTGGGTTCAACCCCCAGTACCAAAAAATAAAACTTAAACAAACAAACAAACAGTCTGAAACAGTTAGACTTGATAGTCTCTTTACTACAAACATTCTATAACTATGTGAAATACATACTTCTTCAGAGAAAGGCCTTACTATGTATGCTTATATATGTATATCCGTATATACTCTAAGTTTCAAAACAGTGGGGATTTAGTATTTTCAGGGTCCAGAAATTTGCTTAACAGATAATAAACATTTGTTGAATGAATTTTTTTTCACTATCTGCAAATATTTTTGTTCAGTGGTCCAGGTTTAAGGCGATGTGTTCAATCAGCCTTGGACTAAGCACTGAAGAGATATCACCAAATGGATCCACAGAAGACTTCCTTGGGTATCAAGGACACAAGTTTACAGTGACTCTAATTCAAAGCAGAATGTGAATGCAGAAAAAAGGCACTGCACACTCTGAACATGTGGAGGAGACCACACACAGGCAGGAAAGGAAGTTGGAGGAACTACTGTTCCAGAAGGTAGGACAGGATCGAAGGAAGCAAAAATTGTGGTAGAATCGCACATGTGTGGGAGAAGGAGATTCCAAATGTGAAGGGTGGAGTCTGACCTGGAGGAGTGAAAGAACATGAACAACCCTGGGAAGACAAGTAGGGGCCTCACTTATACTCATCCCTGAGTCTGCGAACCAGGGAATGTGTCTTAAAGAAACTCCCCAGCATCTCGTTCAGTGGTGGTTAACATCAGCAGAGTAGTGGGATTCTTGGCTCCTTCCCTGGCTCTAATGGAGCCTCATTGCCTTGGTCTGTTGGCATTTGACAAACATGGTTTGAAAATAGAAAAGTGTGAAGGTCACTAACATACCAGAAGCATAGGGACAGGAAAATAAGAAGGGAGTTCCTTTAACCATCCAGGACAAATCAACACATTTCTGTCAGAGAGGTGGAGGCAAGAACAAAAAGAGATTTCCAGGCCAGGACGATCCCATGAGCTCTGTCCACTTGCTAAGTAAGGACACAGTCAAGAGGACTGAGATACCACTCTTCGAATGGAAGGCTGAGCTACCCTTTGCAAATAGGTAAGGCAAGAGGTGCAAATGTAGAGGCAGCTTGCTTGATTTCGAATCCCAACTCTGCTACTTAACTCTTGTAGGTAGGGTGAAGGTTCTTAGAACACTGTCTGGTGCACAGGGATAGTAAACTAAGCACTCATTGTTACATTTGAAGTTGGGTTTATACAAAAGACGTCTTCAGCATCCAACAAGATGCTGTAAGGGAAACCCAAGTATATAGGTAGATGTAGGAAAATAAAAATAAATAAAAGTACTCAGGGCTGGGAGTGGATTAGAGAAGAACTATATGGGGAAATGATAGTTCAAGTTACTGACATTTATGGGAACTTGGGTTTAACCCATGGGAATGTTACATTTCTGGGGGAGGAGAAAGCAGTAGCAGTTAATTCAATCGGTGGAAGGGAGCCAAGAAAACTAACAGGTTAGAGACCTGGCTATGGTTTCCATGCCTGGAATCCCTGCACTTGGGAGGCTGAGGCAGGAAAATTGTGAGTTTGAGGCCAGTCAGGGTTACATAGTGAGACTCTGCCTCAAATGAACAATATAAGGTTGTTAAGCCACTAAGAGGTGTCAAGAAGCATGGTTAGTCACAGGCCAATGGAAGGAACAAATTCTGATGTTTTATTGAACAGTAGGCTGATTATAGTTAACAATGGTCTCACCACAAAGAAATGGTAAATGTTTGAGATGATAGATATGGTAATTATCTTGATTGCTTATTACACATAAAGTACACATGTATTGATACCACATGGTATCAAAAATATGTACAATTATTTTTAAATTAAGATTGAAATAAAACTTTTAAAAAGGGGGCCAACAGTACCCCTCACAAAAGCAAAGGTGGGTGAGCACTTCCTCCTCTTTCACAAGGAAAGTTAAGTAAGGAGGGACCAGAGATGGGAGGGAAGATACAAGAAGTAAATGGTTGACAAAACTAACATTAGCTCATGTATGTGGAGAGTTTTCTGTGTGCCAGATACTGTGCTTACTCTTTATGTGAATTGTCTTATTTAATTCTCTCAGCAGCACTTTGAGGTGGCTGTTTTTGACACTCTCACTTCCACATTAAGACAGACTAGAAGGACCCACCAGCCCATTCCTGAAACAAGCAGCCATTTAAAAGCCTATGAATAGCAGAGAAGCACTGTCAAAAATAGTGTCAGAAAATAGCCCTGCAGGGTGGAAGGTATTCAAAAAATGATTGGGGCAGAGTTGCCTCCTCAAAGTAGAGTCGACTTTATGATGAGAACGGAGTAAAGCCCCTGGGACCTCCTTTTGCTGATGTGGCACTACTCAAAATGAGAAGAAACATAGTGACTGCAACAATGAGCTCAAGCATAAAAAGATGATGGGCATGGGAGTGTTGTGTAGTGCTTGGTTCTGCTGTACTTAGGGTCCCTATAAGACCAACTCGATGGCACCCAACAGCAACAATAGCACTTCATTTTTCAAGAAATTGAGACACAGAGAAATTAAATAAAGACTGTAAGGTATAAAAGCTATGAGAAGTGACCGGCCTGATAGTCAGAGGCTTGCATTCTGATATTCCACCCATTTTTCTTAACCACTTGATATCATCTTGAGAATGCATGAGAAACAAATGCTGGAGAGTGGTCAGGTGAGAAAGACAAGTTTCAGAGGCAAAATTCTTAGAAGTCAGCTTCTTTAACAACATTTTACTATTTTTGAGTATGAAGTGAAAAAAATCACTTGAGGCCTATTGTCTCATCAATTTTCTAATTACATTGTCCTGGTTTGTATAATTCTTATAATAGGCTTGACTCAGAATAGACAGATGTTCGTGGATTCCCATGGCAACTCTGTGACGTGACTTGGTACATTTGATTGCTTCTTAAACACAAGTAATGGAGACATAAAGGCATCAAAATGCTACACAGTGAGCTGTGCAGAAGGATCCTCAGGAATTAGCCATTGGTCTTCACATTTTGTAGTTCATATGGTATCTGTTATTTCACTGCTTTCTTCCACTGATTTCTTCTGGGGAATCCCTTTGAAAGTCACAATAAGATCTGAGCAGATCAATCTGTCAATAGGAGTCTGGTGGGAGTCAAAGGCTGGACAGGTAAGATGGTGCCGGGCTGTGGAGAGTGTAAATTTGTCACATTAGAGAGTGGCTCCATGGTGGGGGATGGGGGCACATGAGTGCAGCAGTGAGAAGATCAAATGGCAGGTTGTGAGGTTTTGTCTGTAGAGGGAAGACAATGTAGAGTGGACAGGAAATCGAAGGAGCAGAGAGGAGAGTACAGCCACAAAGTGAGGAGGGGCTGCAGGTACCATAAGGAGCATTCTTCTAGACCTGCTCTGCCTCTGGGCCCCAGGTCTAATCAACAGGCAGACAGCTTGGTTTTGTGCCCACATGCTTACTTGATACCCTCTTCCTGCTAACTGGATTTACCTTGCTCCGCCATGTAGAATTATTCTTCCCATCTTCCTCTGGGACCTGCAAAATCATTTCCCCCATTTTCCTCTCCTGCTTCCTCCTATTGAGTGGCTCCCATCCCACTCCATCCCACTCTGGGGTCTAGTCATTGTTTCCAGGTTTTCTTGCTTCACTGAGCCTTAACCATGAAGTACTCCTGCAGCTTAGAGTTCTCATTCTTTTAGGAAAGAATTTACCTGAATCTCACTTAATACAAGAAGTTTGAGAATAACAAAGAAGAGTTGACAATAACAAAATTGAAGTTTTTGCCTTTTTATTAGCCTCAAACACTTTCAATACTAAGGAGATCAAAGGTTTGTTAAATCAAGTAGAAAAAGCACTTCTGGAAATAAAAAAACACGAAACAGAGCAATTAAAGGTACAAAGGAATGACTGTAGCTAACTTTTCCCTCCAAAGGAAGAGCTCCAGCCCAAATATGTATTGTTCTTCTTGTCTATCGAAAAGCCCAATGCTCTAAAACACACCCCCAGAACATGAGACTTGGCCTTCCTCTACAGAGCTCTGCAGTGATGGAGCAAACCTGAAGTACTTCAGAGACTTCACAAGCTTTAACCACTTGTAAGAATAAAAATATAAACGTTTCCATATAGTGTAAAAAAAATACAAACCATTGATTTGTGTGTGTGTGTGTGTGTATGTGTGTGTTTGTATGTAAATTCTTGAAATACAAATATCAGGGCTGCTCAATTTTAGTTCAGATGCAGATAGATTTTCATTAAGGTTGTTTCTGGAATCAGATCTATACTTGCAACTCCTGAGAAATCCTGATTTAACTCTGAGATATTTTCATGTTTTTCTTGTTGTTGTTGTTGTTGTTGTTAGGTGCCATTGAGTCAAGTCCGACTCATAGCAACCCTACGTACAGCAGATCGAAACACTTGCCGATTCTGTGCCAGGCAAACGATCTTATTTATGTTTAAGCCCATTGTTGCAGATACTGTGTCAATCCATCTGGTGGAGGGTTTTCCTCTTTTGCGTTGGCCTGCCACTCTCCCAAACATGATGTCCTTCTCCAGGGATTGATCTCTCCTGACTACGTGTTTGAAATATGTAAGATGCAGTCTGGCCATTCTTGCTTCCAAGGAGCACTCTGGTTGCACTTTTTCTAGGACAGATTTGCTGGTTCTTTTGGCAGTTCATGGTATATTCAATAGATGTCTCCAGCACCACAATTCAAAAGCATCAATTCTTTTTCTGTCTCCCTTGTTCAATGTCCAGCTTTCACAACTGTATGATGTCACTGAAAATACCATGGCATGAGTCAGACACACCTTCGTCTTCAATGTGACATCTTTGCTTTTCAATACTCTAAAGAGATCTTTTGCCACAGCTTTTCCTAGAGCAATGTGTCTTTTGATTTCTTGACTGCTGCTTCCATGGGTGTTGATTATAGAGCAAGCAAAGCAAAATCTTGGACATCCTCAAACTTTTCTCCATTTATTGTGAAGTTGCCTGCTGACCCAGTTGTAAGGATTTTTGTTTTGTTGATGTTTAGTTATAACCCATATTGAAGGCTCTGATCTTTGATCTTCATCAGTAAATGTTTTATATCCTCTTCACTTTCAGCAAGCAGAGTTGTGTCATCTGCATAATGCAGGTTGTTAATGAGTCTTCCTCCAATCTTGATGCCGCGTTCTTCCTCATAAAGTCCAGCTTCTCGGATTATTTGCTCAGCGTATAAATTGAAGAGATAAGCTGAGATAAACTGAAGGGTGAAAGTATACAGCCCTGACGCACACCTTTCTCAACTTTAAACCACGCAGTGTTTTCTTGTTCTATTCGAACAACTGCCTCCCGGTTCATGTACAGATTTCTCATGAGCACAATTAGGTGTTCTGGTACTCCCATTTTCCGAAGTGTTATCCATAATTTGTTGTGATCCACACAATCAAATGCTTTTGCATAGTC
>VMDO01034076.1:0-17332 GCA_007922755.1 Pedetes capensis | reverse complement strand
TTTTTTTTTTTTTTTTTTATCTTGAGATAGGTCTCAATAAATTGTGCAGGCTGCCTCTGGCCTTGAACCTGAGATTCTCCTGCTTCTGCCTGAGATTTCAGGCATGAGCCACCATGCATGGCTAAAAGAGCTTTTCTTTAAAAAAAAAAAAAATCTTCTAATCAAGTGCCATTAAGAATTTTTACCAGGCGCCGGGCGCGGTGGCGCATGCCTGTAATCCCAGTGACTCAGGAGGCAGGAGGATCGCAAGTTCGAGACCAGAGGCAGTCAGTGTAATTTAGCAAGATCCTGTCTCTAAAAGTAAAAAAGAAAATGGGCTGGGGGTGCAGCTCAGTGGTCCAGCACTTGAAAAGCATGCAAGCACGAGGCCCTGGGTTCAACCCCCAGTACCGGGAAAAAAAAAAAAAAAAAGAATTTTTACTAGGATTACATTCAACCCATACATTGGGGGAAGGCTGGGGTTTAGCTCAGTTGGCAGAATGCTGCTCCCCATTCTCTGAGGACCTTGGTTCGATCCCCAGCACCATAAAAATGGGAGAAGGATTTGGCAATCCACTCTCGAAGTAATCCCAAAACAATTAGCCAATGAAAGCCCTATAAGGGTCAAAATGAATTGGACCAACTCAATGGCAACTATCAACAACACAACATACATTGGGAAGAATTAACATTTAAAGGTTTTTCATGTATACTGATAATTATGATTTTCTTCAATTAAGTTTCATATGTTTCTTTTTAGAAATTATTTCTAGACATGTTTTTAGATTTTGTGAATGAAGTAATTTTGCTATTACTTGATAAACTGTATATTACTTGATAAACTGTATATAAAAAGAGACAGATTTACAGGTGATTATTTTGAGGCCAAACTGAGAAACAGTGATGTCATAGTTCCTGGGAAGCTCACTACCTACCACCCACTTAATATCTTGAGTTGTGGAAGTTAGAGGCGATCCACCTGGGATAGGGTATTTGGCTACATGGGATATTTAACATACTTTTAACTCCAAGGGCAGAAGAAAGCATCATCCTACCCTAAGATTTTTTTTTTTTTTTTTTTTTTAGTACTGTGGGTTGAACCCAGGGCCTCGCGCTTGCATGCTTTGCAAGTGCTGGACCACTGAGCTGCACCCTCAGCTCATTTTTTCACTTTTTGAGAAAGGGTCTCGCTAAATTATGCAGAATGCCTCTGGTCTCGAACTTGTGATCCTCCTGCCTCTGCCTCCCGAGCTGCTGGGATTACAGGCTTGCACCACCGCGCCCCGCTATCCTACCCTAAGATTTAAGAGGAAAGGAAGAAAGCTCTTTCTCTGTGCTGTTGCAGATCAAATTAAGGAAAGACAATGAAAAGAGAAAAAAAAATGGCAAAACTCTAAGCTGCAATGCTATTCGCAGTCAACGCTTTGGGCTGGAAGTGGTGTAAAGAATAAAAATGAAGGCAGCTATTAAAGCTTCCTTTGAACATATGTCAATGTTGTTTACTCCTCTTTTTCTCCTTGAATTCCTAGGAAAACCAAGCCTTGCAGAACTGATCAGTCAGATGGTAATATTACTTTAACTGTGCAACTATTTTTAAAAAGTCACTGGCATGCCTTGTCATTGAAAAAAGTACAAGAACCTTATCTGCACATACACATGCCAATCACAACCCTCTTATAGCATGTTTCACAAGAACTGTCATTATTTTTCTATTTGTTTATAAAACTATCTGTCAAATAGATACCATGACTTTTGTTTGATAACAGAGGTCACCTCGTCTGAGTCAAGCTTTTATTCAGCTTTTGTCAGTCTAAGGAGATCACCAGGCAGTACATGGTGTTTTACTGAAATAAAATGTGTGATTTTTTTTTTCTGGTTATCTTTAGGCTCCTACACACCATAAGTTCTCAGTTATGTCTTGGGCCCCTCTGTGAAAGGAAGACTAGGGCCCATGGGTCATGCTGTGGCTTTATGTTCCATCCAGAGAACAGAGCTCAGCATGAACACATTAAAGCCGAGGTGTAGTGCTCTGGTTTGAAATGTCTGTGTCCCTCCAAACTCATGTGTCGAAACTATCAATGTGAAGGATTAAGAGATGGGGCCTCTAGGAGGTGATTAAATCATGAAGGCAAAGCCCTTGTTAACTTGGGGACCTTAAAGAGAGATACAAGGGGGCATTTATCCCTTTAGCCCCTTTTATCCAGTCCACCACAGGCAACACAGCGTTCCTCTGCTCTGGAGGATGCAGCCCTCAAGGTTCCATCCTGGAAGCAGAGATCAGGCCCTCAGCAGACACTGGAACTGCCAGGGCCTTGATGTTAGGCTTCCCAGTCTCCAAAACTATGAGAAATAAGTTTCTGTTGATTGTAAGTTACCCAGCCTCCAACATTTTGTCACAGCTGTAGGAATGAGCTGAGACATGCAGCAAGAATTCAAAGTATTTGTGCCACCCACAAAGACATATTCACTTCATGTACTGTCAAGGCAGCAGGCCCTACCCTGGGCCAACTACACTTATTGGCCAATTTTCTGTCTCTCTCCCTCTCTCTAATGTTTAACTCCTGTAAAATACAAAACTTTTAAACAATCAATAATTTAATTAGAAAGAAATGAACTTGGGGTATGGTGGCACACACCACTAATCTCAGCAGTGGTGAGGTTGAGACAGAAGCAACATGAGTTTGAAGCTACCCTGGGCTATAGTAAGACCTTGTCTCCAAAAAAATGAAATAAAAAGAGCTAGGCACCTTTGCTGTTTCCATAGTCACCTTGATTCTCCACTCTGAGTTTACTGGTCAAGGAATACTACACAGTTCCAAGCACTGCCCATCTGCTCCCTTAATATGTCAGAGTCAGTGAAATAGTGTCTCAAGAATTCCAATAGAACCACAGTACCTTATACATTTTTTAAAAATCCAAATTTTAGTTTCTTGCTTTATTTGAAAGCTTGCCAACAATCTCTATTTCTTAAAATATAGTACTTCTTTAGGGGTAGAAATACAGTCTAAAATTAGATTGTTAGCTACTGATTCTTTGTCATGTTTGTAGCATATCAGAGATACAAACTGACTGAATGTATGACAGGTTTACTTTTTATGAAGAAAACAGAACTATAGTTACATTCCCTATATAGATTTTCTTCTTTTTTGAGATAAATATCTCAAACCAATCAGCAAGTTCACATCCAAAATAAAAATGAGTCAGCCTAAATGTTATAAACAATGGAGAAATAATGTTATATGTTTAATTACCTAGCAAAAGTGTCCCATAAATGTCTTCAAGGTAATCACAAATGTTTACTTATGTAAAACCATTACCGAAGAGAGGAGATCCCTCGATAAAAAGTTTCATGAACACAAAGGTATTATCTTTCTGGTTAAGGACAGAGCTGTCCTCTTTCCTCATCTGCCTCTATAAGTGGGTCTATAGGCTAAGTCTAGTTGGGAGGTCACATTTCTATATCTGCTTTAGGAATATCCAAAATATTGTTAAATATGTTACTTAATGTTTCAATCATAATTGAAATGAGAGTAGATGATTTGTGTGGGGAGCTGGAGAGGTGAAAACCACGTAACATGAATTCCTCTTCCTCCCTCCCACAAGCTCTGGGCAACACCCCCTTCTTCTTATCTCTATGATTTTGACTCCTTAAGATACCTAATCTAAATGGGTTTACACAGGCTTTTTTCTTTCTGTGACTGGTCTTCATTTACAATAATGTCCTTGAGGTTCATCCATGTTTGCTGTATATGACAAGATTTCCTTCTTTTAAAGGTTGTGTAATATTCCTTTGTATGTATATATCATCTCTTAGATTATGTCTGGGGCTTGGGTTTAGCTCAGTTGGTAGAGTGGTGCTCTGTGCTCTGTGAGGCCCTGAGTTCAATCCCCAGCACCACAAAAAATGGGAGGACCTGCAGTACACTCCCAAAACAATCCCAAAACAAACAGCCATTGAAAACACTATGAATAGGAGAGAAGTGCTGACATAAATGTCAGGTATGCACAGTGTTGGGTAGTGTTTCATTTTGCTGTACACAGGGTCGCTATAAGTCAGACCTGACTTGATAGCACCTAATGATAATAGATTGTGTCTACCTCTTGGCTATTGTGAACCATGTTGCTTGTGAACACAGTTGTGCAAATATTTCTTCAAGATCCTGCTTTTAACTCCTTTGGATATATAAACTTAGAAGTGGAACTGCTCAATCATATGGCAATCTTATTTTTAATTTTTTTGAGGAACGTCCATACATACAAGGGTGATTAATTTAAATTCAGTGTTAAGAAAGTCATTACTAATTTTTTTTTTTTTTTTTTTTTTTTTTGTGGTACTGGGGGTTGAACCCAGAGCCTTGCTAGCCTTGCAAGTGCTGTACCACTGAGCTGCACACTCAGCCCATTTTTTTGTTTTTGAGACAGGATCTTGCTAAATTACACAGACTGCCTCTGGTCTCAAACTTGTGATTGTCCTGCCTCTGTCTCCTGAATAACTGGGGTTACAGGTGTGTGCTACCACGCCCGGCTTTAGTCATTACTAATCTTAAAGGAGCCTGCAGCCATAGCCCTGTGGCATCCGATCCTGTCAGATCTCAGAAGCTAAGCAGGGTCGGGTCTGGTTAGTACTTGGATGGGAGACCACCTGGGAACACCAGGTGCTGCAGGCTAGGAGACAGACCTGTCAACCCACTCCCAAACATCAATCTGCCACTGAAAACCCTATGAATAGCAGAGAAGCACCAACAACAGTGTTTTGCCTGTTGTAGGTAGGGTCGCTATGAGTTGGATACCGGATACTGACTCGACAGCAACTAACAACAACAACAATCTTAACAGGGAAAGGGCGAGGAAATAATGCAGAGGGATAGAGAGAGGAAAATCTCAAAACTATATGAACTATATGAACACATGGAATAAAATAAGGGAAAGAAAAAAATCATTGAGAATATAACTAGTGATTGCATATGATTTTTATTACATATTAATTAAAATTCCTTCTTTTTTCCCTTTTCTTCTCTTCTTTAGTTTATACTGTTCTGTAAAATATGTAAGATGATGAATGTGTAAGCAAAAGTGATTTAATAGTTGCATAATGGATATAACAAATGACTAATTACTCTGTATTCACCAACATTTATAAATAGGTAAATAAAAATTTTTAAAAAATAGCTTCACTCAAACTGTATTTTTAAAGCTGCCTTCTTTTTCATTATGTTGTTGTCGTTGTTAGGTGCCGTCGAGTGGGTATCCGACTCATAGCGACCATCATAGATAGGGTTTTCAATGGCTGACTGTTTCAGGATTGCCTTGGGAGTGGATTCCCATTTTTGTGGGGCTGGGAATTGAACTCGGGACCTCAGAGACTGCAGCACAGTGCTCTACCAACTGAGCTAAATCCCAGCCCCATCTTTTTCATTTATAAAGCCTCAAAATTAGCAGTGTCTCCTTTCTGACTATTACCAGAAAGTTCAGGATCAAATTTGAGGCATAATCATACAAATTGTCCTGGCCCTAATAATCTCCATACGTAGGTGACTCTACGTATATGAAGGCTCTTTTGATTGCAAGGAAATTAAACCAGTAAAGAAGAGAGGATTTCCTGTGGAGAGACAAGAGGCTGTAAGGAAAAGATACTGACCAAGGAAGCTGCCCTGGCCAGCCTCTCTCTTGCAGGCTCAGGGCTTCTCTTCTGGGATCTCTGATGTTCTCTGTAAGTGAAAGGATCTATCATCTTTTTGCAAGCAACTGGTCTCTTCTGACAACTCAGCTTCCATTTTCTTTCTCTTTTTTCTTTTCTTTTTTTTTTTTTTTTTTTTTTTGCGGTACTGGGGGTTGAACCCAGGGCCTCGCGCTTGCATGCTCTGCAAGTCCTAGACCACTGAGATGCACCCTCAACACATTTTTTTTTTTTTTACTTTTTGAGACGGGGTCTCACTAAGTTACCCAGACTGCCTCTGGTCTCTAACTTGCAATCCTCCTGCCTCTGCCTCCTGAGCCGCTGGGATTACAGGCGTGCCCCACTGCGCCTGGCAGCTTCCATTTTCTTATCACTGGAGCTTCCGTGTGGCCATCACAGAGCACAGAGGATTTTAAAGACAGTGAGACTATTTGATATGACACTACAATGGTGGAGACACGTCATTACATTACTTGTCCAAACCCACAGAATGTCCAAGGCCTAGAATGAACCCTAATATAAACTATGGACTTTAGGTGACAACAATGTGTTGGTGTGAATTCAGCAGTTGTAATAAATGCACTGCTCTGCTGGGGGATATCGACTTTGAGGGAGGCTACGCATGTTGGGGGCCAAGGGGCAGGTGTGAAATCTCAGTACCTCCTCACAATTTTGCTGTGAACCTAAACCTTCTCTAATGAGATCCACAAACAAAAGAAACCTCAAGTGCCATAAGAATGATGCTAAGCAAGACCTTCTAAGATTCTTATGCCTCTTATAGCTATTCCACACTTCAATAAGCAGTGGCCTAGAACTTGCACCTCTCAGTTATCTTTTTGTTTCAATCAACAGTTCTCAAAGGTTTTGGTCCCAGGTCCTCTTTACTCTTAAATACTATTGAGGATGAGGAGAGGCACTTATTTTTGTGGGTTGCACTGATTAATATTTATCATATTAGGAATTTAAACTGAGGAAATTACAAAATATTAGTTCACTAAAATAATGTTAACAAATTTATTATGTGTTAATATAAATAACAATCTATGAAAAGTAATCATTTTTTAGAAAACAACAAAACAGTGACAAGAGTTGCACTGTTTTCCACTTTGGCAAATATCATTCATGTCTCCCTTAATACCAGATAGTTGGGATCTCCTGCTGCTGCCTTCAATCTGTATATTTCTTAGAAAATGGGAGCAACTATGAGGAATTATGAGGAAATTGCTTTTACTTCATGCATCTCATTTGAAAACCACTGGTTTCAGTGGTTAGCCTGACTTTGTTGTTGTTGTTAGGTGCCACTGAATTGTGTTTGACTCTCAGTGACCCTCATACGGTTTTCAGTGGCTGATTGTTTATGGATTGTTTTGGGAGTGGACTACCACATCGTTCTGTCATTTTTGTCATGCTGGGGATCGAACCTGGGTCCTCAGAAAGTGCAGAGCAGTGCTCTACCAACTGACCTAAACTGTTAGGCTCTGCTTAATGTTCATTCCAGATTCTGCCAGTCTGTCTGCAAAGTTAAAGGAATTATTCTTGTTTGTCTATAATTACAAAACATGGCTGCACTGGCTACCAAACAATGGGATGTCCTTTCACCCAGAAACTGAGAGGGTAGATGCCCTTTTCCGCTCCTGGCCAAGGCCTAGTAACCCTCATCTTTTCTAACCATATTTTAAGAAGTGGAAGGAAGAAATGCTTTAGCAACAAATCCCCAGCTTTGTAAGAAACCCCTAGCCATTTTTCTAAGACTGATATATACCACAATACACAGAAGCATCCAGAACAAGAGAGAAAAAGAAAATCCGGGTGTGTGCAATAAAAGCAGACGCTAGCCCCTCCTAAAAAAACCACCTACAAGAAACAAAGCCAGGTTTATATATTGCTGTAATTTAGATCTTGGATGTACCACAAAGGTCCATGTGCTGAATGCTTGTTTTCCAGGATGGCACTACTGGTGGAAATCATTTCCTTTGGTGAGCTCTGAGAGGATACTAGGACCCAGTCCCTTCCTGTCTTTCTTTTTAACTTGTTATGTTGTGGGGGCTTGTGTGTCACTGTGATGCTGAAAGCCACTGGTATTTCAGACACCAGCAGGGTCACCCATGATGGAGAGGTTTCAGCTGAGTTTACAGAGTAAGGCAGACTAGGGAGAAGGACCCAGCAGCCCACTCCTGAAACAGCCATTGAAAACCCTATGAGTAGCAGAGAAGCACTGTCAGATATAGTGCTGGAAAATGAGCCCCCAAGACTGGAAGACATTCAAGAAATGACTGGGGAAGAGTTGCCTCCTCAAAGTAGAGTTGACCTTAATGATGGGAATCGAGTAAAGCCCCTGGGACCTCCAGTTGCTGATGTGGTACAACTCAGAATGAGAAGAAACATAGTGGTTCCAACAAGATGAAACAATACCCTACACCATTATGTGCATGGCCTACTCTAGCACATGTCCCGCCTGATACCCTGTGCCATCACACCAAAGCAATACAGCCAAGCAGCCATGGACTGAAACCTCTGGAACTGTGAGCCAAATAAACCTTTCCTCCTCTTAAGTTGATTCTCAGGGATTTTGTCCCAGTTGACTAAGACAGCACTGTTTTCTATAAATTCTTCCTCAAACTCAGGTTTATATACAAAACACCAAATCAGTAATTGTAAGATCTCTGCATACAACCTGCTTTGTTGTCTGGTTGTTCCCCTTCTAAGTTGCTGGGTGCATAAGAGATTATGTCACATTTTCTCATTAATGTTTTTGTGTTCTTGAATTCTCAGTTCCCCAACACTGACTACAAATAACCAGATGTGATTGGCTTTTCAATAATCTCTCTCCCAAGAGGATGGACGGAAGAGGGTCAAAGAGAAAAGACTCACACATTTGGATACAACCATTTCCAAGACTGCACCTGGCAAATTTCAGAATCTTAAGGACAAATGTTCTTTCTTGGAAAATAGAAAATGAATGAGGAATATCCAGTTCAAGGCCAAACTCTGAAGCCAGAACATTGATGTACTACCCAAGGAAAGCCCCTAAAGTATTCTGTGCCTCAAGTGAAAGAGACTGGGTATATTAAATAACATTTATATATAATAAAAGTTCTACTATAATATTAAGCAGCAAATGACTTGAAAGATCAGTTACTGAGACTTATTATTTAAACAGAAAAAAGAAATGGCCCAAAACTTTTAAGAAAATTATTCTGAACAAAAAAACTGCGTGCTGGAATTGAAAACTGCTTATAGCTGATGTCATGGTATCTAGCCTAAAAGTCAAGGCTGGCAACTACTATTCCTATTTAAGGGCAGGTGGTAAAAAAGACGTTTGGATCTTTAGTTAAGTTTTGGATCTCCCAGAGCTTCCGAGTTTCTAAGGATCCTGGAGATTATTTAGCACAATGACTCACTCTTTAGCTAGAGAAACTAGTCCAGAGATACTCAGGGACTTGTCCCAAGGTCACAGGCTCACACGGTTCAGACAGCCCAGGATGAAAACTTTGATCTGTTCCTTGATCTTTTTCATCCACTGATCTTTTGATTTACACAAACTTCAAAGAGCTACCTCAAAATATATTGCAACCTGAGAGAATATCTTATTGAATTTCCATAAGCAAAGGTAAAACTTAAGTGCACTACCATCTTTGGAGAATCCAGAAAACCATATATTACCATTTACCTGAAAGAAAGATAAGCACAAAGCACCATGTACCATCAAAGCCTCATCATGACCCCAGTTACCCAAGTCTGACACCTGGAAACAGGACCAACCACTACGCTATGGACACTGACCAATCAGAACAGCAGCACCTGATGTACACTGGCTGAACCTCAGCGCGGCCTAGGAGTGATCTTGGTTGGCCACCTACCTCTGCTTCCCACTGAACTTCTCCATATTTAGGCATCAGATCCTTACTATCCTTACTATTAGGAGACTCTGTAGCTTTTTTATGATGCTAATCACATTCTCTATTAAATCAGAGCTATCTACGACCAGATTATTTTTTCTTCCTTATAGATTTTAAGTGAAAAGCAATAAAGTTTTTATTTTCCTAAAATGAGTGTCTCTAATATGCCCACCACTTTTCCTATTACACAATGTATGAAAGGTAATGTTGTTGCGTATCCCTTTTCTGGAGTGCTTGGGACCAGAAATATTTTGGATTTCAGATTTTGGAATTTTTGCATATATATAATGAGATATCTGAGGGATGTGACTAAGTCTAACATGAAATTCATGTATGTTTCATATACACTTTTTATAAATAGCCTGACTAATAAAAATATATACAATTATCAGATATTACAATAATAAAGAGATCCAATGATTAATCTATTTCTTTACCTGTTGTTGTTGTTGTTAGGTGCCGTCGAGTCGGTATCCGACTCATAGCGACCCTCTGTACAACAGAGGAAACACTATTGTCAGTGCTTCTCTGCTGTTCATAGGGTTTTCAATGGCAGATTGATTTTTGGGAGGGGGTTGCCAGGTCCTTCTCCCAAGCCTACAGCATCTGGTGTTCCCAGGCGGTCTTCCATCCAGGTACTAACCAGGCCCGACCCTGTTTAGCTTCGGAGATCTGACGGATCGGATGCCACAGGGCTACAACTGCAGGCATTTCTTTACCTAATCAATGCCAAAAAATATAACAGTATAATACTTTTGACCCAAATCTCAATACTAACCAATATTTTACATCCTGAGTCAACAGAAAACACAATGAGATGCTGTGTTTTCAAGCAGTTTCTAACCATGGTCTCCATTCTAAAATGTTACCATTATCTTTTTCTGGATTTAAATTCACAAATTTTCAGTCCCAAATATTATTCCAAATAAGTAAATATGCATATAGCAAGTAATGAACAAATAAAGCAAGTCAGTCTTACATATTAAACCAAGTCTCATTACCAAAAAATGATGCTTATAAGAAGCAAACCAGTTTGAAAATGATGATTTTTTTAAAATTATCTTTAAGCTGAGCATGGTATCACATTCATGTAATCCCAGCACTCAGGAGGAAGAGGCAGAAAGATCACAAGTTTGAGGCCAGCCTAGGTACATATCAAGACTATCTCAAGAAGAAAAATGAAAAGAGGAGGATGAGGAGGGGATGGAGAGGGAGAAGGACCAGGAGGATGAAGAAACTTATCTTTAAACTCAAGGAGACAAATAATTATATAGAAAGTACCATAAGTCTGTTTAATTTCAGACAAAATAATTGTATCAAAAGCAAATTAAAGTTTACTTTTTGTTGAAAAGAATAGAAATTTGCCATAATAAAATTATCACTTATCGAAGACTTATAGAGTGCCAAAGCCTTTATGTAAATCACTCACATAATCCTCACAACCCACACATTACTTTCCTCAACCAAAAATGAATAAATTGAGGCTTAGGCAAAGTTAACCACTTTGTCCATGATTATCTAGCTGAAAAATGGCAGAGCTGGAAAACAAACGTAGACTTCTCTTAAAAGCAAAGTTCAAGACCTTGAAGACAAAGTGTTAACAATGGTTTTTATCAGAGGAACACTGACCAAACTCCAATCGATAAAGGAAAGAGGGACTACAGTAAGACAATGGCTTCCTCCCTGACAGAGAGCTGCCAGGAAACAATGGCTTTGATAGAGATGACAAGACTATAAGAATGAAGGTGAAAGGAGTGAGAATCTCTCAATGGAAATAGATGAAACTTGTATGGCTTGTTTGTTTGGTTTGGTTTTTTGAAACAGGGTCTCACTAAACAGCCCAGGCTGGCTTCCAACTCTTGAACTTCCTGCCTTCTTCTCCTGAGTGTTGGGATAACAGGCATACACTGCCATGCCTAGTTTGGCTTGGTTTTAATTCATTCAAAAAGAATTACCCCAGTTCCTATTTTCACAAGCCTCTCCATGGGCCAGGGGAAATGCCAGTGCATATGTTTCCTGCCTTCAGGATACTCAGACTAAGGGAAGTAAAGAGAACAAGGAAATGACACTACTAAATTCCTCCTGTTTACCAGACACTTAGAGGAACTATGTATGTGAATACACAATTGTATAAATGAAATATGCATGTAAATTAATACTTATCATATAAATACTAAAATAGAAACGTGAACTAAGTGCTACGCAAAGCCTTATAGGAATCTTTTAGCCCTGCGCTGTAGTAGGTCATGCTTCTCATTCAAATGGGTTTTGAGGCTTGACTCCAAATTTTACGGCAGGAGAGAAGTCCCTGGGAGGCCTGGAAGCAGGAGGTCAGACATAAGGGCTAACACGTCTATTTTTGGTGGGGGGAGCCATATTAATGGGCATGGATGTGTGAACCAAATAGTAAGTTTGAAATCTGACAGAACAGTTCTGTTGGTGAGACTGACAAAGTATGAAGCAATTAAGGGCTTTAAATTTTATCCTTCCAGAAGTTGTTGAGAGTCTACATCCTGAGGAGTGGAGTAATTACACTAGAAATTTGGATATCTACAATGGCAAAGTAGTTGGTGGAAACTAGAGGCAACACATAGTAGGACCAGTCTAAGGCTTATTGCAATGGTCCAAGTGAAAGATACCAGGGGTGGAAATTTTAAATGGTCTGGAGGGCATAGACAAAGAGACAGTCTGGAGACAGTTCTGAAGTTGAGGGAAGATGTATGTGGATCATACTTTGGGAGGGGCTACTCAGTAAAGCCATTTGCAGAATGAAGGAACAGAGGACAAAAAGCACACTGTATGGAAAAGAGAGTTATTTCTAACTAGAATCTGCTAAATTGGAGTGTCCTTAAGTGTCTTCCAGGTAGGGATGCCAAGTAAGCAGCTGGAGTGCAAGTCTCAGGCTCAGGAGACCAGAATGGGGCACATACCTAAATACTGGACATATGAGATAGTGAGGCCACAGCGGAGACAACGAAGAAAGAAACAGAAGGAGAACAAGAACCTTGGGGTAACATCACTTCAAGGGTCTCCCAGAGAAGGAAGAACCAGGGTAGAAATCTGGAGAAAACTCAGAAATTTAGAAAACCATACCAAATACCCAACCATGACACTGCTCAATCCCCTGGAAGACCCCTTTGTAACTTCCTTCTCTTCCTCCCCTAAGAGAAAATCTCCGGACTAACAATCTTGCCTTAATGTTTTGACTTCAATCCAGGAAACCAGTTGGACCTGTTCAATCACTGCTGATGGAAAAGCTGTGCTGTTCTTTTTGTCAATATGGTTAGTAGTCCTTTTGCAATTTTCTCTAACAAACTTAAGGTCTAATATCAATAGTTTTCTTCTAAACTACATGAGCAAATGTTTATGAAAATGTAAGGCAGCCACTGGCAACTAAGAGAAGAGTTACTCTTCATCTATACCAGGGGAAAGCTCGAGATGAGTGGTATGGAGTCTTCATTCAAGGTCTAGTGGAGGGAGAGAAGTACATAAATAGGAAGGGGCATACACCTTGGAAAGAAAAACTACTCTTGTTACCACCACAGTGGTGACCACCCTGGGTCATTGAATCATCCAAGTGCAGTCAAAGACACACAGGCCCACCACTGAATTCCAAGGACAAGAGAAGACCTAACACCACTCCCTTCTCTGCTAACATAAGCCTCCAAACAGTCAGGGAACTGCCGTTCTTTCAACACTGTTTTAAATCACAATCCCAGGTGATGGCAATTCAGCCACTGCAGAGGCTATGAAAGAATAACTGCTCTCTTCATATGTTCTGGCCCTAGTGCATTCTGAAGCTTTACAGCACAAGAATAAATGTCAAATGACTCTTTGGGGGATATGATTCATGACCCTGCTGCCATCAAGACACTCTTGAGAGAGGAATGCCTTTGCAAGTGATTAACATGGAAATGCCACAACAGCCCATCTGGGCTCTGAATCTTGCAATTGAAATGAGATTGACATGAGAACTGTGGCCTGGCTCTAGTTTGTATAACAGATTAACTCAGAGTAAAAATGTATGCAGAGAATGTTCTTCAATGCCTGGATGGAAATGATTAAGGAAACTCTTTTGATTTCTACTGTTGAAAAATACTGTAGGACAACAAGCCAGTTCTCTGGACATTGGCCTATAAATGCCTGATTCCTAAAGTAATAGAAAGCAATACAATTCTTGATGGCATAGCTGGAGATCTTTCCCACTTCTACATGCCCAGTCCACTAAAAAGGAAATCACTTGTGACGAGAAATCTGTTGCACCTTCTCCAATCATCTCTTCATTAGTAATCTGTACACCTCTCCAAGGCCAACCCTCTTCTTGAAGGTGGTGAAAATCCAAGTGGCAACAACTTGGTAAGAAATGCTTATGCAGAAAAAAATAGCATTTGATGATCCCAAGTTTTGCACCTCATGGGTGAACTACCAAGATGATGCAGCAAAGACTGAAAATGAGAACAGAAATAAGTTGAATCATCCTATGACACCACTAAGACACTCTTCCTCTTGTGACTGGCCTACTAAATCCCCATGACAGATTTTGAGGCTTCCGGGATACTGCCAGCAGAGAATATTGCTGCTGATGACAATGACATTGACAACACTTAATCTTTATGGAGCACTTGATATGTACAGGCTGTTCTAGGAGATTTCCATTCAAATTATGTCAAATAATCTTGACACCAACTCTATAAAATGGATATAATTATTACTCCCATTTTACAAGCAAGGAAACTAACAGAGAACAAAGCAACTTATCCAATGTGACATAGCTTGAGGAGGAAGTGTTACAATTTAACTCAAGGAGTTTGATTCCAGATTCTGGGCTCATAACATCTATATGTTGTCAAGTCAATAGGCTATATTCATTCATTTGCTCACTCATTAATTCACTCTACAGATATTTTCAGAGCACTTAAGATTGGGTGCTAAACTGGGCGCCAGGGATATAACAGACACATAATTCTGTCTCTGTCTCTCTGTCTCTGTCTCTCTCTGTCTCTCTGTCTCTCTATCTGTCTGTCTGTCTCTCTGTCTCTCTGTCTCTCTCTCTCTCTCTCTCTCTATATATATATATATATATGTATATATATATGTATATATATATTATATATATAATTGTTGTTAGGTGCCATCAAGTTGGTGTCTGACTCATAGCAACCCTACGTACAACAGGTGAAACAGTAGTATTAGTGCTTCTCTGCTATTCATAGGGTTTTCAATGGCTGATGGTTTTTTGGGAGTAGGTTGCCGGGTCCTTCTCCCAAGGCCACAGCACTTGGTGTTCCCAGTGGTTACCCATCCAAGTACTAACCAGGCCCAACCCTGCTTAGCTTCTGAGATCTGATGGGATCAGATGGTACAGTGGTATGGCTGTAGGGGTGTGTGTGTGTGTGTGTGTGTGTGTATGCATTAATCAAACAATTACACCAATGATTATAAAATGGCACTATGACAACCTTTATAAAGGAGAAGCACTCTGTAAAGAACACTTACAACGCAGGGACATGAATTGTTGGTAGATCAGGGAAGTCTTCCCCAAGGGCATGAGAACTAAACTGAGATATGAGGAGTTAAGTAGGCAAAGAGGAGAAAGAGGCACATGTAAGGTAGAGGGATAGCAGTGCTGAAGTCTCTGTGAAAAGAGGGAACATGGTAAACAGAAGTCAGAGAAATGGGGCTGCTAAGAAATGCCAAGAGAAAGGGCTTTGCACAGAATAAGGCTTCAAAGGTGGGCAGGGCCAGACCCACAGGGGCACACAGGCCATAATAAGAATTTTGGCCTATGTCCTAAGAGCCAGTAGAAGCTATTAGACTAATTCTGCCAAGGGATATGAGGAGCTAAAAACTTGTATTTTGTAAAGATCCTTCTAGTTCCAACAGGGAAAAGAGACTGGAAGAGAGCAGAGGGAATATAGCAGTGATGGGGGCAAATGAGGAATCCAAGGAAGAGATGGTGGAGCAGAGTGAGGGTGTGAAGGAGGGGGAGGAGGAGGAGGGGAAGCAAGGGAGAAGGAAGCAGAATGGCAGTTAGGAGGCACACATCAGTAAGTGATAGACTAGAGGATGGCCCAAGGAGGAGGAAGGAAGATGACTCCAAAGACCCTTGGCCTGTGCAACAGGACGGTGGTTCTGTAACTGAAACAAGGAACACTGAGGAAGACTGAGCACATGGGGAGAACAGTCTCATTTTATAGTTAGTGAGTCTGATGTTCTTTTGAGACATTCAGTAACAAATATTAAGAAGGAAGTTGAAACTTCATAGAAAAGGGCTAAATAATGATAAAAAGCTGGGTGACTGTCATGTTGCTGTTAGGTGCCATCAAGTCGGGTGTAACTAATAGCGACCTTATGTACAACAAAAACACTCCCTGACATTGTGCCATGCCTGGCAGGATGTCAGTGCTTCTCTGTTACTCACAGCATTTTCAATGGCTGATTGTTTCAGGAGTTTATTGCCAGGCCCGTCTCCCTAGCCTACAGCACCTGGTCTTCCCAGGCAATTTCCTATTCAAGGAATAACCATGACTGACCCAGCTTAGTTTCTGAGATGAGATGGGATGGGCAGCCAGTGTGGTATGGCAATAGACAGTGATTGTCATATGTACAAGGAAACGAATCCATGACATGGATGGGACCACACAGACAGAAAAGAAGCAAGGGCCCACGGGCAAATATGGAGAAACTCTACTGGTTCTCATCAGCACCTAACTTAAACATACAAGGCAATCTTGGTGTTCCTATGGGTAATTGTACTACAGAGGAGTCTAAAAGTTGTATCAAGGAGGCCTTCAAAAATACACAATTGTGGCCATGACTGGTGGTACATGCCTGTAATCCTAGTGCTTGAGGTACTGAGGCAGGAGGGTCATGAGTTCAAGATAAGCCTGGGCTCCACAGTGAGACTCTATCCCAAAAAATAAATAAATAAAAATTTAAAAATCACAACTATAATGGAGGCATTATAGAGTAATCTTGGGTCAAAGAATGTTCTTGGTAGGTAGAGGGTATATAGCAGTGGTAGAGCACTTGCCTGGCATGCCCAAGAACCTGGGCTCAATCTTCAGCACCGGAAAAAAACATGTTCTTGGCATCTGCATTCGCTCCTGCTTTACCAAAATTTTAGATAACATGCAGGTATTGAGCAAAAAATGACAGGGCTAAAAAAAAAATGACAGGGTTACAGGTACAATGACATCACTGGAGGAAACAGGTTTGAAGTTGAAAGGTTTCGAAAGGTCTTTGATCTGTACAAATGCTGAAGGCACAAAGACTTCCTCAATTTTTTTTTTTTTTTTTTTTTTTTTTTTGACAAAACCACCTTCAGGGAATAAATAGTAAGCCACTGCTATGTCAGCCCCTTAGGACTATTTTTCTCCTAAGAACAGCTCCAACACCTGAGAAATATGCATGTTAGGTTCACTGTAACTTATCAGCTCAGAAGCTCAGAAGAAAATAACTACCTAAGAGTGTACAAAATGAACTCACATTAGAAAGTCCAGTGATTCCGAATGAAGAAAACACTCAGAAATGGTGGATCTGTTATGGTAGAAACCATGAGAATCCAGGCGCAGTGTTGCATGCCTGTAATCCCAGCAACTCAGGAGGGAGGTGGGGGCAAGAGAATCGCAAGTTTGAGGCCAGCCTGTGTAACTTAGTGAGACACTGTCTCAAGATATAAGAGTAAAAAATGGGCTGGGGGTGCAGTGCAGTGGTAGAATGTTTGCAAAGAACATAGAAGACCCTAGGTTCAACCTCCCAGTATGGAAAAAAAAAA
>VMDO01034075.1:0-17338 GCA_007922755.1 Pedetes capensis | reverse complement strand
ATCTGATTCTCTTTCTTCAAAATCATATAAGCTAGAAATTCTAGCCCTGGTTTACAGATGAGGAAAGCAAAGTCAACATTTTTTTAATCATGTCATGTCAGAGGTCACTTCTCCTGGGGTTGGGGAATGAGAAAAGTCATCTTGTAGGAGGCTATATTTGAGCTATGATTAGAAAAACAGTATTGAAATTGGGATAGCCTTCAAGGCCAAAGGCATAATAGAAAAATAACAATAACAAGTTCGAAGAACAAACGAGTAAAAATGGTTTAAAGTGACAGTGATTAGGTACATTTGACTAGATTGTAAAAATTTTGTAAGAGAATTGTAGAGATTCAAGCTGGAGAAATAAGTCAGATTAGGAGAGACTTTAACACCAGACTTAAAACATTTGGACTTTATCCTATAAGCAAATGGAGAAGAACTGGATTTTTTTCTTTTCCTTTTTTCTTTTTTTTTTTCCTCTTTGTGGTGCTGGGGTTCAAACTCATACTAGCAAGCTTGCATGCTAGGCAAACACTCTACCACTGAGCTACACTCTCAGTCCAAGAAGCTGACTTTTTAATTATGCATTATGTAACTGCTCAGCAAGACTTCTTATGTGCCAAACACTGAAGATAGGTAGAGCAATCAGACAGAACTCCAATCCTTAAGGAGTTTACAGACTAATAGATGTTTAAAGAAGGATTCTGACAAGATTGGAGACACTTTTTGGGATAATTTGGTGGCACTGATGCAATATGAATTAGACAGACACAGAGTAAGAGCTGGAGAGAGGAGACATGAGGTCACTGAACTAACCCAGGAAGAGGTGATAAGGACCTGGATTCATATAGAGGGAATAACTGAGGGGGCTTTGGGGAACAACACATCTTTTCACCATCCTAATTTTCAAAGCCTCTGATTTGGCTTTCTCGGACACTGTGAGGTCATCTCTAATGGTAAACTCTCAACCTGGAAGGGCAGACATGCCCTCAGAGAGTAGCCCACCCCATTCAGTTCTACAATTTATCTGGCATATTTTGAGTCAATCCAGCACCTCAGCAAGGCCCAACCAGCATTCAAAGCCAGCAACATACAATCTGAAAATATGAGCATGGTTAAGATTGTTGGTCTATTATTAGGTAATTGGTAACTGAAATATCTCAGTCTAACTTGGTCTTTTTATTTAAAAGGCTGATCAGATAGATTTTAGAAGAACAATTGGAAACTGTTACATACTATATGCTTGCTAACCTTGGTTTTTAAACAAAGATGAAAAGGGAAGAGGGGTGGGTAGAGTAAACAGTCACAAAACATGTTTTGGAATCCTTTTTGTACTCAAATATCAAACATCAAATATTTCCATTTTTATTTTTACCTCTCAGTTTATGTGATCCTTTCATCTAATTAGAGGTTAGACAATGCATGAGAGGGATGGCACACTATGATGAGTTTGGAAAGATACTTTCTCTGAGGCATTGGTAATTTTCAAAAGAAATACCTAAGTAGCATTTATTCAAGCAGCTACCTTGCACTTTCTTTAAAAGAAAATCTGGGGTCAGGCAGAATTTCACAGCAGCCCGATTCCATTTCCACAGTAACAAAAATGTGATATGACATCCACACACATGACTTCTATGGAATCCTGCACAATCTATTTGGGCCTAGAGGGATGGATGCAGCATCCTGTAAGTCCTGGAAAATTCCCCTTCTTATTTGTAAATCTCATATGCTGCCATTTTTCTCCCAACATTTATTTCCCTTTGTCCAATCTCTGCTCATTCTCCCAACTCTCTGTCCAATCTTGTTGACAGAGATAATTCACTCAAAAAAAGAAACAGCAGAGCAATATAGAAGGAGGAACAAAGGGAGACAAGCAATTGTAAGGAGCCAGAACGATAGAGTGGAAAGAGGCCTGGAAGTCTGGAGCCTCAAGTTCAAGCTCTGGTTCTGCTCTATACTTACTATGTGACCTTGGGTAAGTGACATTCTTTCTCAGAGCCATTAAAAGTAGCTGGTGCTCAATGCTTGAAGTTCAGATACAACCTTCCCTTTCCCGAAATGTAGTGGAAAAGAATTTAAGTTGTCAAGCTGAACTGCCTGGATTCTAATACACAATCTTCTGCTTACTTGTACTATAATCTTGGGCATGTTATTTATGTGCTTTCTGGCTATTTCTTCATCCTTAATGTGGGAATGATGATAGTATCTACCTCATGGATTTATCTTGAGGACCAAATGAATTAACACATATAAAGTGTACAAAACAGTTGCTGATTCCAAATTGGCTCTTTTCTCTTTCTCATGTTCACCATTCTCCCATTTAAGCAGGCATTGAATTGCCAAGGTTTCTAGTGAGTTTTGAACTGTCAACCATGTTAGGATTTGTGGGCCTTTTACAATAACTCCTCTATAGTCCCATTTTCTAGTTCCTGTCATAAATTATCTAATTCCCATAACCTGTTTCTGCCCTGAAGTCTCCACTCTAAATTCTAGGCCATTCAGCTATTTGGTAAAGAACAATGGAGTATAATAGGCACAGTGAATAATGAAGTCACTTCAATCTCCAATCTTTTGGGATGGTAAAGGTGAATGGCTGGGTAATGTGAAAAGTTGATGGTATAGGACAGTGGTTAGAAACTTGTGGTTATAGTTCACTTCCTTGGGGTGCACACAATTCTGTTACTTCCTAGCTGTGTGATTATTGGGCAACTTAATTAACTTCACTGGGCTTAGTTCTCAAGATTCATGTGAGAAGTCAGTTTATTAGTCTACATAAAGTGCCAGTTTGGTGTTCAGCAGAGTAAGTGCTATGACTGTTACTGCTACTGTTATAATTTTTGTTCTGAGTATGAAATCACTTTTACAATATAGACTTTTCTGTGGAAGTAACATAGAGCTAACCCTTAGAACAGGCTCTGACTAGGCTCAAGTACTAGCTATCTGTGTGACCTTGGCTAAGTCCCCTTCTATTTCTGTGCCTCAGGCACCTCATCCATAAAATGAGCTAGTTGGACAGGATGGTCTCCCAGGTGCTATGGACTTTAATATTCTAGGGTTTCAGGCCTTTTCTGTTCAGGTACCCTATAGGTTTCAGTTTTAATCAGAGGTCAGTGTTTTCCAGGATTCAATTATTTTGGCATACAGTTCAGTGAAAACATAATAATAATATTTCAGTTTCATTGCAGGTGACAGACAATCTATATAGTTTTCCACTTTGGGATCATTTAATTTAATTACTTGGTTTAAGGTTTGGGCCAGAGGAAAAGGCTCACTCTTTCCCCCAAATGAGGCCCTGGAATAATATTGAGTAAAGAAACACTGAATTAGAATCCCAGAGAACTGGGTTTGTGCCGACTTCTACTGCCAGCTTGTTATTTCACCTTGGATAAGTCCCCATCCTTCTCTAGGTCTCTATCAAATAAAAGGGGAAAACAGAGAGAGCACAAACAACCAAGGTGATCTATAAGATCCCTTTCAATCTACTTAAAGAACAGGAAAGTTGAGGTCATTGCATGAAATCTATCTTAGAAGAAGCTAACAGGCGGTTAATCAGATGGCACAAATATTCTGTGTCCAAAATCAAAGTTTTGATTTCTACCTGACACCATGCACCTGCTCTACAATCTTCACCATCTTATAAATGGCAATGTCCTTGTATCAGTTGCTCAGACCAAAAATTTATCAACCATCCTTGCCTCCTTTCTTTTTCTACAGCAAACATCAAATCTGTCAGTAAATGCCATTGGCTTTACCACCAAACCACAAACCAAATCCAGCCACTTATTACCTCCTCCACTACCTTAGCTTGTGCCACCATCATCTCCCACTTGGATCACTGGAGTAGCCTCATCTCTCTGCTTTCTCACTGCTCCCACAGTCTCTTCATCACACAGACAGTAAGTTAACAAATAAATGTGTAATATAGCAGAGAGTGATAGATGTGTTATGAAAAAGAAGAATACTGTTAAAACTGTAAGTCAGATCATGTTACATTGCTCAAATTCTCAGAGTAAAATCCAAAGTCCTAAGGAACACATAGGATACCCTCCTTAACACTGATGTCATATTTGAGCACACCTCACTATGTAACCCAGCCATATGGGCCTCCTCATTGTCCTCTATCACAAGTGTGCCTTTACCTCAGGCCCTTTGTTCCTGCAATATTTTAGCCCTAGATATCCATAGAGTTCACTTCCTTATCTCCTTCAGGTGTCTGCTCAAATATCACTCTCTCAATAGGGTCCTCCCTAATCAACAAATGTAAAATGCTCCTTCCCACCCTCAATCTCTATCCCTCACACTCTGCAAAGTTATTATTCATGACATTTAGTACTTGCTCTCTGGTGTGGTCTACATGTTTCCCTTCACTGAAGTGTGGGCTCCAGAGAGAGAGTGTTGTCTGCCCTTTCACTATTATATCATCATTGACTAGTAGAGAATTTGGCATATGGTAGATGCTCAATAAATATTTGTTGAATAAGTGCAGTCTGTAAAGTAAGCTAGCAAGCTTATTAGCACATAACCAATCCATCAGTCTGGTGGGTGGATAAGAGACCCAGATGCCTTAAGAGCTTCACCAATTTCTATTACTGATACCACTTGTGTTCCTTTATCCCTCTGAATATCACCTTTCCTATCTATGAGGCAAATATAATTGTGAGATAAAATGAAGAACACATGACTTGAGAAAGAAATAGTGATATTGAAATCCCATTGCTGCCACTTTGAAGTTGTTTGATTGTAAGCATGTTATTCAACCTCTCTGAACATGTTTATGAACAGAATTATAATATCTAAAAGCTGGCTACTTGTACAAGGTAGAAATGAGAATGAAATGCAATAATGGGATATGAAACTGTTATGTAAACCATAAAGTGCTACTGGAATATATCCAGTGTCACTGCTCCTTTATTCACACGCAGAAAAAGGTATCAAGGTGTCAAACACTGTTACAAAAACTGTTTGGCACTTTGAGAAAGAATATCCTAAGTTAAATACTAATTTCCGTAGTATCTTATTTATTATCTGGTGCTGGGCAGTTCTGGTTCAACTTATCCTGTTATATGGCCTTGGTTGTGTGTTCAAACCACCAAAGGAGACTGACCACTTGCAGGGAAATCCTGCCACAAGACACTTGCTGTCCCCCTAGTGGCCAGATAGTGAGACTACATTTCCACATGCAAGGAACCTAATCAATCTTCAGAGAACAGAACATATGATTAGGGGATGCGCCACTTCTAAAAGCTACATTTACTTTAGCAAAGTCCTTGAAAGAAAAGATTATCATGCTACTCATACTCCTCAGATTGTTTGATTTTTGCTTAACACTTTCTTCCTGGAAAAAACAAACATTTATTTAAAACCTCAAAGCAAGTCACCAAGATTAATGGAAACCTTAACAGCAAAAGTATAACTCTTGATCTGACCACTGCACTTTGCATCTTCATTGACTCTCACAACAAACTCAGACTCATAAATCACCCTCAACTTTAATTCGTTACTCATTATTGTAGACTTGGTCCAGCCAAAGACATGAAAACATGTTCCCAACAATTGCAATGACAATTCCAAGGAAACTGACGTAGAAACTAGTAACTAACCTGACTGGAATGGCAGTGTTGAATAAACAGAAACAGATTTCAACCCCTTGTTCTAGTTCACTCTTCATTCTTTCCAGAAGTGCTATGTTCTATTGATTGAAATATCTATTAAGATCTATAATCTACTGCTGGAGTTCAGTCTTGTCCTCTCCTACTTCCATAAAGGATTAGATGAAGCCACAAGTAATAACTATTGCTGATCACGTCAGCCCATATTGACCTATTTCTTTTTTTCAGTGCCTACATTTAAAACTGCATACATGTAGTATCTCATCATACTGGCATCATAGTACTGCTGTGGTTTCTTTCTCTCTTTTTTTAATGGTTACAAGCTCCTTGCAAACATTGATCTCAAGATTCTCTCTCAGTTCTGCCCTCTTTCCTTTACTTCCATCTTCTCCTAACAGATACTGAGCAAATAGCAGATGCTTAATGAAAAATGGTTGATTAGTAGATTCTTTTCTTGTCAGGCAAGGTGGCACATACTTGTAATCCCAGCGACTCCGGTGGTAGAGGCAGGAGGATTGCAAGTTTGAGGCCAGAGGCAGCCTGTGCAATTTAGTGAGACCCTGTCGCAAGATAAAAAAATTAAAAAGGGGTTGAGGGTAAAGCTCAGTGGTAGAGTGCTTGCAAAGTATGTGAGAGGCCCTGGGTTTGGCCCCCAAGTATTGTAAAAAGAAAAAAAAAGATTCTTTTTTTCCCGGTGCTGGGGATTGAACCGTGGGCCTCAGTGCTATACCACTGAGCCAAATCCCCAAACTGATAAATAATAATAATTATTTCTATTATTGGTATTGGGAGCTGAATGCAGGGCCTCCTACATACTTTGCAGGCCCTCTACCAGTGAACTGCACCTTCAGCCTCCTTTTCAAAATTATTTATCTTGATGAATGGACTTTAAAAATGTGGTATATATAAACACAATGGAGTATTAATCAGCAGTAAAGAGGAATGAAATTATGTCATTTGAAGTAAGATGGATGGATCTGGAGACCATCATTTTAAGTGAAATAACCTAGACTCAAAAAGAGAAATACTGCATGCTTTCACTCATATGCGAAAGCTAGATCTACCTTAAAGGAAAAACATATATATGTGCATGTGTGTGTATATGTACATATGAATGTATATATATATACACATGTATATATGTATATTATATTTGTATGAAGATTGGGAAATAGAAAGGAACCCATTGGGAGGGGGACACGGACTAGTGGGAGAAGGAGGGAGATGAGACAAGTTCCAGGGAGGGGGACGAGGAGCAACATAGGGGCATAAAAAGGGAAAGAACAAGTGTAAAATATAGAATGCAATTGTATGACATTTCCATAATGAAACCATGTACTGTACGTAATTAAAAAGATATATGGTACCTTATAAATATGTACAATTACTGTAACATGTTAATCAAAACACTTTTTAAATGTTTAAGGAGATGGAATTGTTAAGTATCCTGAATTAATAATTGTATGCTATGTATATGAACTGAGTTATCACTGTACCCCATAAATATGTACAATTAAAAAAACTAGTAAAAAGATAAAAATAAAAATATTTATTTGCATAAAAAATTATCTTGACACAGGATCTTGCTAAGCTATGCAGGGTGCCTCTGGCCTCAAGCTTTCAATCTTCCTGCCTCTGCCTCCGGAGTAGCTGGGATTACAGGCATGCAATACCATGCCTGGCTATTTTTTAAAAGATCACTTCATTAGAGTAATCTCTAAAGCCAGTATTTGGTCATATAAGGCTTTTTGCTGGGTGCCTTGGGGTTCACTAACAGCTGTAGTTGATTTCCTACAACTCTTAGCTTAGAGTGTTAATGAGGTCAGAGTTCAGTCCCTGTATAGAGGAATTTTATCTTTGCTTCATGGCTATGGAGTGCATCCCTGAAAAGAAGTCTACATTATATGACAGTAAATAAACCATTTTCCCATCTAGAAATACACACCAGTAGAATGGTTGCATTTACTTTATCCAAAAGACAGCATAAAAAATCATAACTCCAGCTGCTTTTACAAACTTAAACATAAGCCAAATATAGTCAATGATTTCTGTGGCCTTGTTTACCTTTGGTACTTCTTCATGTTAGTTTTGTATATAGAAATCATAATTGTTCCATACTCTCTTGCTAATAGTTCCCAAATTCAAATTCTTTACCAAATGATTATTAAACTGCATAAACCTAATGTGGCTTCTTTCTTGTTTCCTAAAGAGCTATGAAAATTTAGAAACACTTATTCATCCAGGAAAAGGATGGCATTGCATTATCAGGTCCAATTCATAGCTGGGTAAAACTGAGAACAGTTACCTTAAAGCCTTCAAAGAGGCTGAAAGGAAATATCATTTTCAGGGTAGTAGTAGAAAACCCTGCCCTTTCAGATTCAGAGGTATTCACAACTTGAGTACTTTGAACAAGGTTGCAGGATGCAAGATCAATATTTAACAATCAACTATATTTCTATACAATGGCAATGAGCACTCAAAAGAGAATCTAGAAAACACTTCCCTAACAGCATAAAATACATGGGAATAAATTTTTAAAAAGAAGTGCAAAACTTATGTTCAGAAAACTATAGAACATTGCTGAAAAAATAAAAACCTGAATAAATGAAATGGCATCCTATATTAGTGCATCAGAAGATGTAACATGGTTAAAATGGAAATGTTCCCCAAGTTTATTTCAAGATTCAATATGATCCCTATCAGAATCCCAGCTGGCCTCTTTGTAGAACTTGACAAGCTGATACTAAATCATCTGAAAATCAAGGGACCTGCAAGAGCCAAAACAATCTTGAAAAAGAAGAATGAAGTTGGATGACTCATACTTGCTCATTTCAAAACTTACTAAAAGCTATAGCAATCAAAACAGTGTGGTGAAGGCATAAGGACAGACATATAGATCAGTGGGATACATTTGAAAGTTCAGAAATAAATCCTCATATTTATGATCAACTGATTTTATGCAAATGATGCTGAGATAGTTAAATGGAGAAAGATGTAACAAATGATTCCACAATAACTGGATATCTACATACAAATGAATGAGGCTGGACCTCTACTTCACATCATACATAAACATTAAGGCAAAATTGATCAAAGACCTAAGTGTAAGCAACTGAAATTATAAACTTCTTAGAAGAAAAGAAATATAGGTGTAAATCTTTATGGCTTAAGATCAAGCAAAGCCTTCATACATATGACACCAAAACCATTAGCCAAAAAACACAAAAAAAGGAAACTGAACATCAAACTTTAAAACTTTTGTGCTTCAATGGATACTGTCAAGAAAGTGGAAAGACAATCCATAGCATGCAAGAAAATATTCAAAAATCACAAACTATTAAAGCACTTTTATCCAATATAAAACTCTTACAAATCAATGATCAAAAAGACAAATAACCCAACTAAAAGGAGCAAAGCCTATTTTGAATGGATATTTTGTCAAAGAAGATATATAAAGACTCAGTAAATGCATGAAAATATGCTGAATATTATTTGTCAATAGAGAAATACAAATCAAAACCACTTCATACCCACTAGGATAGCTATGATAAATAAAGAGATAATAACAAGTGTTGACAAGATGTGGAGAAAGTAGAACACTTATATGTTGATGGTGGGTTTGCAAAATGGTGAAAATGGTGACTTTTGAAAACAGTTTGGCAGGTCCTCAAAAAGTAAACACAGAGGTGCCAGATGACCCAGAAATTTCATTCCTAGGTATGTACTCAAAAAAGCTAAAAATATATGTCCACAAAAATACTTGTACATGAGGGCTCACAGCACTGTGGTTAATAATAGTCAAAAGATGGAAATAGCCTGAATGTCCATCAACCCCAAAAGAATACATAAAATGTGGTATATCTGTACAATAGAGCATTATTCAGCAATAAAAATAATGAAGCACCGAGAACACATTTTAACCTGGATGAACCTTGAAAACATTATTCTATGTGAAAGAAGCTAGTCACAAAAGATCCCATATTATATTATTCCATTTATATGAAATATCACAATAAGCAAATCTATAGAGACAGAAAGTAGACTCATGTTAGCTCAGGACTGGGACTGGGTCGAGGGTAGCTGTTAAGAGGCAGAGTTTCTTTTTGGGGTGATTAAAATGTTCCATAATTGACTATAGTAATGGTAATGGTAACTCTGGATATACTAAAAAGCACTGAACTGTGCACTTTAAATAGGTGAATTATATGGATTATCAATTATGTCTGAATAAAGCTGTTATTAACAAAATTAAACTTGGATATTATATGATCTACATTGACAGCATTCTCCAGTGACTAGCACTTTAATGATGTAAATTGATCTAACTGAGCCACCCTCAACTCTGATGTGGCCTGCAGGTTGGCAGCAGGGATTGGTGTGAGAGAGGAGGGGTGGCATCCAGCAAGCCATAATTTGTGGGTGATCATCTCTCTGAAATAGCCACTGAGTAAAACCCTTCCTGAGCAACAATCCAAAGCATCATAGTCAGGTGTGAAGTTTCCAGAAGAAAATGCTGCAAGATCTTCTCCAGAGAGATTTCCCCGTGGTAAACATCATAGAAAATGCAACAATGTGCATGTTGTAGATTAGTAAAGGGGTTTACTGGTTTACTGGAACTTATATGAGGGCTAGTGAATAAAGTGGAAAATGCTGGGTCTTTTCTTTGAAAAGAATGCTAAGTAACCACAAGATTTCATAATTCTCTTCCCTATGATGAAGGGCAAACACTCTGTACAGATGTTTACAAGCAATTGAAAAGAAAACTCTGTTTAGGATGAGGATAACGTACAGTGAATTATCATCTTAAAACTTGGTGGAATGCCAGCAGGGGAAGTCTGAAGGAGAATAATTTCTTTAATATTTTTCTTTGTTTTTAAATGATTGATTTGCATGCAGCCTAGGCAGATTAACCTAACTGGATACTGCCAGTGAGCCCTCTTACATGTAGATTAGGTGTGATTTGCAATAGCACTACTGTGTCTGACCCAGACAGAGCTTTCTGGAAAGTGGAAGTTTCCAATTATTTTCAGGGTCTGAGAGAGGGTTATCAGTAGGACGAGCAGATGGAAAGGAACAGAGAGAGAGAGAGAGAGAGAGAGAGAGAGAGAGAGAGAGAGAGAGCGCGAGCGAGAGCGAGCAGCCGGTAAAATACTTCATTAAATCTTCAAGTCCTCAAGCCATCCAGTTTAGCTACCTGGGCAACTGTAGAATCAGGCTCTAACCTCAAGGTAACAAAGCCTGGCTATTCATTTTGCAATCCCCTCATGTCATCTAGTTTTAAGAGAGAGGTGCTGGGGTTAATCTGATCTGTTACTCTCCAGGTTTTTTTCCAAAAAGAAATTCTTTAGGAGCATGCTACAGGTATAATGAGAAAAATTTCTTAGGAAGTAGAAAGATGAGTCTATATTTCAATGTCAAAAGCGTGAAGGGAGTGGAATAAAAGAAAATCAGGGATAGGCAGCATTAGAGGAAGCTGCAGACAAAGAGAAAATGGTGGAGGTGGGGGGTGGGGAGCAGTTTCCTTTTTACTCTCTGACCAACCTCATAAAACTTGATTTTTTTGTTTGCCTTTTATTTTTCAGAATCATGATTTCAAGTGTGGTTATAAAATAAGCTCCCTGCTTTGCCATACACAGTGTGCATTCTACTCCCTGATTGAGCAGAGTTCTGAATGAAACTCGTGGTCTCGATGTCACCTTTAGTAATAATAACAATTAAATTGTCCAGGTCCAACTCACAGGGCAGTCACTGTACATGTACGAGTCAGGAAACCAAAAAATCCTTTGTTTTAAATGTGTACATGTATACTGGATGAGAAAATCTCTTCAGTGAAAAAATCCAGTTAACCAAGAAAATTAAAATGTGCCAGCAAATTCAATATATTATTTCAAAGTTTACAGCTTAAAGAATGCAAGTCTGATGAGGTAAAATTAGCACTGGCCAGAAAACACCCCAATGTGACCATGCAATCAAAAGGCTGCAAGCTTCTTTGAAACCATGTCCCATCGGTGTCAACCTTTGGCCAAGTCGATAGAAATATTCTGTGAACTAGCTAGAGGGGCCTTCCATGACTACATCCTGTGGATACTTATGAGGGGGGTACCAGTCAGCATGTCTATTTGATTCTCAGGTTCTGATTCCTGGGACAGGACTTACCAGTTATTTGCTGACCACATAGAAAGATGCTTCTTCCCAACATTCTGATCCTCAAAGCCTATAGATAGAAATTGTTGTCTTTCTTGATCCCAAAGCAAAATTCTAGTTTACAAAACAGACATACTGCTCCTTGTAAGATAGTTATAAAAAGCTGCTTGGTAACTGGGGAGGGCAGTAGAGCTGAAAAGAGGAATTAATAAAATGCCATATTTTGAAAAAGAAATTAATTGCTAAAGGTAGGGCTTGCCAATCTCAAAGCACTACTAAAATACTACCTATTATGGAGAGGACACACTGCCAAGAGAGAAATTAAAACATTATTTTGCAACTGAATAATTTCTCTAAACCCCAACTCTAATTCCTACATGGGCTTTCTTGGGCCTCAACTCCCACAAATAAATGTTTGCCATAGTATTGTGCTGCTTGCTGATATAAAGGCCCCACTTTGGTCAAGTGGGCCAGTGGTCAATTAATAAATCGCAGTCTTGTTTGATCTGTGAGAGAAGACAGCTCTTTAAAATATCATGAAGGTTGCAAGCAAACCCCATCACTTTTGATTATTTCTTCCATTCAAACCACATACTAAATTAAGCAAAAATAAGACCACCTTTGGCTTTTATTTTCTACAGCAACATATTGTTGATATATAAGAATATAGTTACTGCAGAAGTTACTATGGTTTTGAAAAAATTCGCCCACCCAACTAACTAGTGTGCATGGACACACATACACAATTGGAAAATGAAGGAACCCAACAGGTTATTGGAAGCTTCTAAAATTTTGAGATTTAAAATTCAAAGTTAGCACATAATGCATGCAATACAGAGAGGGAGGAAGCTCTGGCTTTGGCTTAAAAAATCTCTTGCTTTTCATCAGGTCATGCCCCTAAAAAGTGAGGGACAGAAAGAGAAAGTAAAACATTTCTATTTTTAGAGTGCAATTGGTTGCATTTTGATTAAATTGATTAATTTTCAATAAATGGACTCAAAGATTTTCTATACCTTAGAAATGGAAATTATTTGCCAAACCACAAGACAGGAACACATGTTTTCCCTTGTACTAGACTCCTTACAACCAGTGCAGCAATAACAAACCAGGAAAAATTAAATAATCTTGTATTTTTATTGGGTACTGCTAAATTTTCACTAGCTGAATTCATTAATTTGAACAGTGTCAAGGAGGCAACAAGGTGTGATAGAAAAGAATAACAGAGGTTTTTTTCCATTAAAGTCTGAGATAAAATCAGCAAGCTTGATGTACACCTGATGAGAAGAATTTTCAGCCATTTGGTGAAAATTTGCATTGTATTTTAAAAGACTTATATCCCTAAACAAATACAGGGAACTATTGCTTTCTTCCCTGTTAAGTAAGTCAGGGTGCAAGCAGAAGACGGAAGCTTCCAGCGACTGGAAATTCCACCCCCCCCAACCACCACACCGAAAAGTTTATAGTAAAAGAGAGACTCCGCTCTCTAGTGACAAGACTAGAAAAAATTAACCCTACCAAGTAAATCTGTTCTCATAAAATGAAAAAGACCTTTTATCCCATAGTATAACCCATTGCAAAAATAAACATTCTAAATTAACTAGAAAAGACTTTGACGAAATCAAAGGAATCCTTTGAAAATTCTGTAAGACAACCTTAAAAATTTAACAGAATGTTAAACCTGATAAGCTGGTACATCAACAACCCAGAAAACATTTTATGAAATCCTATTCTTCTCTTTCTTTTCTGATACTGTACTATCAACTTTTCAAGAACAGAAACATTAGGAAAAGAAGGCAAATTGTTAGATTTCAGTTAACAAACAAGTGTGCTTAAGGCTAACAAAGAAATTTTGGAAGAGTCACAGATAAAAGAAAATAGTTCTAGAAACAGAATAAGACATAAGTCCATAGCGACATCAGCACCTGAACTCTACCTGAGGAATTAATTCCTGAATCAATACTCCCTGGTTCACCAGATAAACAGATATCTTAACTTGCTGGGAACAAATTTGCAACACGTTCTCCAAGAAGCTCAAAAACTGCAATTAGGAACAAAAATTTAACTAAGATGAAGTTGCACTCCACTTTTTTCGTGTCCTAATTAAAACTCTCTGGCAAGATTATGGCTTGTAGGTCATTAACAGTTCTTACTCAATTTGTTAACATTAACAACTCACGTTTTAAAATGCAAACATGCCCTTAAATCGAAAGAATACAATGAAGAGCTTCACTCCTCCCTCCCCAACAGGTTTCTGAGTACACTAAAATAGGAGGAAATGCTTTATAAAAAGTTTTCCAACTCTTTTACAAGTCAGACTCAAACCTGGTTAAATTGTTCATTAAAAGTACATTCTCCTCTTTGTAGATCTGATGCAAATCTGAATCGGGGGCCCAAGGATCTATTATAATCCACAGAGAAAATAAACACTTTACAAGGAAAATTGACTCAAGCAACATATGCTTCCAACATAGCAAACCAATGCTGAGGGACCACTGAAGGCAAATCTTACCCAGTATTTACCAAGTAAGTTGCCCCTCTGCCAGCTGTAAACGTGCCTCCTTGGATTCTCTCAGCTGACCTACAACCCTGAAGCAAGTCCCCAGTTGCTTCCAGGGAAGGAGCTGCACTCCTTCACAAAAGGGCCTTCAGCACTCACACACCACTTTCCCAAAGCCGGAATTCCACTTTATGTCTTTGCAGCAGGCTGGCTGAGAAATTTTGGGCCAATCTTTTTACCTCTCTTTTTACCGATATCAGCCACAGGCTGGAAGGCATATCCTAACAGATTCAGAGAGGAAAACTGCCCGTATGTCTGATCGAATTTCTAAAGACTTTGAGGAGAAGAGGAAGAAAATCAAGTGGCAGGCTTAGGGGCTTTATTTCCAAAAGTGATCCGTGCAATTGGACATTTAAGTTTGGAGCCCACACGACCTGGAATGCCAGAAGGTAGCGGCTAGGGGGGAGTAACTTGTAGAGGAATCTGGATGGGCACGAACCAGCACCCAGGGCGCGCAGGAAGTTTTCAGGGCGCTCAGGTTGAGCCTTTGGCAGGCCAAAAGTCCTCGGGAGGACTTTAGATTTGGGGCAGCCCTTCCAATGGAACTGGGCTGAGCTGTCCTAGGATGGGTCAGAATGGTCACTCAGGGAGGAGTGGCTACATACCCCAGAAAACTGAGGGACTGTGTGCCCTGGACGGGGAGGCAACATTTCTGGGAGAAGAAACTTACCGCACATCTCCGTAAGGTCCGGAGTAACTCTCCATCCAGGGTCCCATTTCGCTTTTGACACAACTAGGACTGGGATAGGGTACTCTGCTTACCACACCGCCGGGGTACCACACATCAGGGGCAGGGAAGTCGCCTTCCTGGCCCGCCAGCCCCTGGGGTGGCCGAGCGTAGCCATAGGGGGCTACAGCCCCTGCCTCGCCTGTGCTGCCACCGCCGCCTCCGCTACAGGGCCCATATAATTGGCCTTCTTCGGCTGTGAAAAGCGTGTGCCAGGAAGAGGAGGCGGCAGCTGAGGGCGATCCGGAGCTGGGTCCCGCTGCACTCCCCCCGTGCAGGCTTGCCAGGTCCCCATAGCGGCACTGAGCCGCTGCGGCCGCCCAGGCGCTTCCATAGTCCAGCGGGTTCTCCAGCTTGATGCGGGCATGAGGATGAGGAGGCTGGGGAGGGGGCGGCGGCCCCGCCAGTGCCAGCGGAAAGTTGTAGTAGTCGCGATTCTGGTACGCTGCCGCCTCGTCCAGTGCCCCCGACTTGTAGAGAGAGAGGGTGGATGGGAGCTCAAGTGTCCCGGAGCTCCCTGCTTCGCTGCTGCCAGAGCAGCCCAGGCTCTCGCCGTCCAGCCCTTTGGCGTAACCTCCCTTGAAAGAGGAATACTCAGCAGTCTCTTCAGCGCCCTTGCCTGGGCCATCGTCCAGCAGAGGACCTTTGCATTCAGCCAGCGGGGCGCAGGCAGTGGGACGCACAGCGGCCGGACCTCCCAGGAGTGGCGCGTACATGCAATCTCCCCGAAGCTGCTCCCCAGGACTCAGATGCTCCAGTGCCTCCACACCCAATCCCATGGACACAGACACTGCCTTACACAGCTCCTTGGCGCTGTCAGATATGGTCGAGTTGCCCCCTAGGTGACTGTCCTTGGAGGAGGTGGGAGCCCCCGCGGCCTCCCTGGCCCTCCCGCTGCTGCTTCCTTCGGATCCCACCTCCTGCTGCTGCTGCTGCTGCTGCTGCTGCTGCTGCTGCTGCTGCTGCTGCTGCTGCTGCTGCTGCAGGAGTTGCATGGTGCCGGCCTCGCTCAGGATGTCCTTAAGGTCGGCGGAACAGCCGCTCAAGCCCGGGAAAGTGGGGCCCAGCAGGGACAACGTGGATGGGGCAGCTGAGTCATCCTCATCCCGAGGCGCTGGCGGCGGCGGCGGCAGCCCCTTGCCGGTGGCCGCGGCGGCTCCGCGCTCAGGGAGGCAGCCGCTCTCCGGGTGGCCCTCAGTGGCTGACTGCTGCTGTGAAGGCTGTTGGTCCTCGTCCAGGGCCAGGTAGCCGGCGGGGCCTCTGATGTGGGTTTGGGGAGAGCCATCGTCACCCTGCTGCTGCTGCTGCTGCTGCTGCTGCTGGTGCTGCTGCTGCTGCTGGTGCTGGTGCTGCTGCTGCTGCTGCTGCCGCTGCCGCCGGGGGCTGGTCTCCTGTGGTGGCGGCGGCGGCGGCGGCGGCGGCAGCTGCTGCTGCTGCTGCAAACGGGCGCCGGGAGGTGCTGCACTCGCAGCCTCGGGGTGCCGGGGGCCCGGGTTCTGGATCACTTCGCGCACACTCTGGAACAGATTCTGGAAAGCTCCTCGATAGGTCTTGGAAGGCGGCCGGGGGTAGACCCTCCCCAGCCCTAACTGCACCTCCATCCTTGACCTTGGCTGACTCTTCCACCTAATTCCCTTACCCTGCCTCCTCCTCTAGAGCTCTGAAGAGTTCAACAGGCTGTAGTGATGCGGTAGTCGCTGCTGCCAGCCGCCCACCTGCGGGAAGCTCCGGGGAAGAAAACTTGCAGGAGCAAGAAAGCGAGAAGCGCTCTGATGGACTCAAAAGTCCCGTGCAGAGGAAGACACGCGCCGGGCACGATCTGCCCTGCCAAACGCACAGTCTGTCCCTGAATACTTGAAGGGGAGATTCCAAAGATGCTCAAATCTTGAGGGGGAAAAAGGGAAAGCCTTCTGCGTTCCCAATTCAGTGTCCACGGAAGCAGGTGCAAATAAGAATTGGGCTATTTCCTTTTTTTTTGGCTTGCTTTTTTGTTTGTTTTGTTTTGTTTTGGTTTGGTTTTGACTACTGAAGCCCCGACTGCCTTTTCATCTTTTGATCTCCGGCTCGGCACTCGGGGTGGGGGTGGGGGGCAGGCAGGAGGAGGTGGAGAGGGAGTGTGTGGGACCTGGGGGCCCTCCCGGAGTGCTGCCTCCCAAGCCAGGTCCTGGCTGTCGTGCTGGAGCCGCTCCCCAGTCGCTGGGCTCCCAGGAGCCTTTTTTGCAGCGTGCAGCTAGCTCGCCCGCTTGCAGCCAAAGGGAGTCACCTCTCTGCAAACTGGCTGGGAGCGCTGGGGCCGACTGGGGGGGGGGAGGGAAAGGG
>VMDO01034073.1:0-17341 GCA_007922755.1 Pedetes capensis | reverse complement strand
TAAACCTATTTTTGAGGTGGTCTCTGAACTCAGGTGGGATATACTCAAGGTCATACCGTGGCTCTCGTATACTTGTTCTAATTTTCTTCAGCTTCAGTTTGAACTTGCATATGAGAAGTTGATGGTCTGATCCACAGTCAGCACCTGGTCTTGTTTTGACATTTTGTACGGAGCTTTTCCATCGTCTCTTTGCACATATATAGTCATTTTGATTTCTGTATGTTCCGTCTGGGGAAGTCCATGTGTATAGTCTCCGTTTATGATGTTGAAAAAATGTATTTGCAATGAAAAGGTCATTGGTCCGACAAAATTCTATCATGCGATCTCCAGCTTCATTTCTGTCACCAAGACCATATTTTCCAACTACTGGGCCTTCTTGTTTGTTTCCAACCTTTGCATTCCAGTCACCAGTGATTATCAGTATGTCTTGATTACATGTTTGATCTATTTCAGATTGCAGAAGCTGATAGAAGTCTTCCCTTTCTTCATTTGTGGCCTTAGTGGTGGGTGCATAACTTTGAATAATAGTCATATTAACTGGCCTTCCTTGTAGGCGTATGGATATTATTCTATCACTGACAACATTGTATTTCAGGACAGATCTTGAAATGTCTTTTTTGGTGATGAATGCAACCCCATTTCTCTTTAGTTTATCATTCCCAGCATAGTAGACCATATGATTGTCTGACTCAAAATGGCCTATGCCGGTCCATTTTAGCTCACTGATGCCTAGAATGTCAATGTTTATGCGATCCATTTCTCTTTTAACAATTTCTAATTTGCCTAGATTCATACTACCTACATTCCATGTTCCAATTATTAATGGATGTTTACAGTTGTTTCTCCTCATTTTGAGTCATGTCACATCATCACGTTGAGCACCCTGGGGTTTTACTCCATTTCCGTCATGACGGTAGACTCTACTTGGAGGAGGCAACTCTTCCCCTGTAGTCTTTTGAGTGCCTTCCAACCTGGGGGCCTCATTTTCCGGCACTATATCTGACAGTGTCTCTCTGCTATTCATAGGGTTTTCAATGGCTAGTTGTTTCGGGAGTGGCTCGCCAGGCCCTACTCCCTAGTTTGTCTTAGTCTGGAAGCTCAGCTGAAAACCTGTCCACCTTGGGTAACCTTGCTAATGTCTAAGGTTACAGTGGCAGAGCTCTCAGCCTCATCGCAACACGCAAGCCCCCACGGCAAACTGACAGACATGTGGGGGCTCTGATGGTAAAATAATTAATACAAGGATGCATATATAGCATAAGAAAAAAGAGAAGGAGAATAGAAAGATGGAAGAGAGTAAAACAAGGAAGGAAGCAAATAAAAATTAGAAAAAAAAAAAAAACCTCACGCATACACGCTCCCACCCACGTATAAAATCTCTTATAGTCAGGTGTGGTGGTATACACCTGCATTCCCAGCAGCTTGGAGACGAAGGCAGGAGGATCGCAAGCCCAAGATCACAGGCAGCCTGCGCAACCCAGAGAGACCCTGCATTGAAAAGTAAAAATATGGGCTGGGGGCGCAGCACGGCGGTCCAGCACCTACAAAGCGAATAGGCGCAAGACCCTGGTTTCATACCCCCATGCAAAACAACAAAATCAAACAACAACAAAAAAAACCAAACCAAACCAAAACAAAACAAAAACCCCAAGAAACAAACAAACAAACAAAAATAATCAAAACAAAAACAAAACAAAACCATGCATACACACTCGCCCACACTTATTAAACACTTCTAGTCAGGTGCGGTGGTGCACGCCTGCAATCCTAGCGGCTTGGGGGGCGGAGACAGGAGGACCACAAGCCCAAGATCAGAGGCAGTTTGTGCAACCCAGGAAGCCCCTGTCTCAAAAAGTAAAAAATATGGGCTGGGGGCACAGCGCCGCTTTCCGCCCACTTGGGAGACCACTTGGGAGAACCAAATCCTCTTGTAGGTGGGATGGTATTCAACCCCCCCAGAGAGAGTCTGTAGTAGGTCTGCCATGCACCGTGATTGTGCTCGAAACTGTTCTTATTGTGTCTAATTGTCCCGCAAGACTCTGCCAGAAAGGAGCACTCTGTCCGCGTGGTGCTCAGCCTCCTCCGCAGACCTCACCTTTCTCCATAGTGCAGTGGGATGACTTAGGATCCCCTCTGGTGTGTCTGGGGTCCAGGCATATGTGTGTCCGTATGTCTGTGGAGATTGCGTCTGCATGACTCTCCCACCACAACAGGATAGAGGGAGCCGCGTTTCAGCTCTGGATGTGTACCGCTGGCACTGGTTTCCCACCGCCACAACAGGAGGGAGGGAGCGATTCCGTGCCGACTCACTCGAAAACTTGCAGTTTGTGTCCCGTGGGCAAGGTGACAGTGTGATGTCAAGGTTGCATGCTGTGTTGGGTCCGGCTCCCGTGGGTGTGTGGGCGAAGTCCCCTCTGAGTCTCGGGGGATTCTATCCTGCCGTCTGCTTGAAAGCAAAATGGCAGAATGGCGGTCCTGCCACTGACCTCTGTGTAGTTCCTCCGAAGCCAAATGCTCGATTTCAGTGTCCATCCAGTTTCATCCTCTGTCTCCCAATCTAAGCTATCACCATTTCTATGTATTCAATGTGAGTTCTAAACCCCTCATCGAGGCTTCACTTTACTCTGGGAGAGAAGGCACATGTTATATGTCCACTATCTTGATTTTTCCCCGTATTCTTTCTAGATTAAATAATTATTATTTATTTTTTTAAAATTCTACAGTATATTTGCATACTTTATATGCCACTTCATTTACTTCAGATAATATTTCCCAACGTTTTCTCTTTGGACTGATATATTTTATTTAGTTTCTTCTTGATTTTTTTTCTGATTTCTATTAAATTTCACCTTAATTTTATTTTTGCAGACCAAGTATTTTATATTCTAACCAGAGTTAGAATTATTAACCACTGTATATTTAAGTGAGGAAGTGTGAGAAAAATTTAGAACAGATGGCATAAATTCCTAAATTGTACTCTTGGGTTTTTTTTTTTTTTTTTTTGTCATTACATTTTGAGGCCTATGGCCTCAGATTATTCTCTTTCATCATCATTTCATAACTACAAATATATAAATTTTATTATATCACTGTGTATTGAGGAGTGGCAGTGCTTATTAGGCTCTAATAAACAACCATTGTCTTTACTAGAGTATAAGTATAATTAATTTTAACATGTTTTCCTTTTTATACTAGAGAGTGTGCAGATAAGTTAATTTTAACATGTTTTCCTTTTTATCCTAGAGAGTGAATAGATATGATCAATTTGTTTTCCATTGTGTGGAAACAACACGTAGAATAGTGTCTGAATACTAAGCTGTCAGAACAGTGTAATATATCTTAATCAATGGGTGCTATATGAACAATCATAAAGATGCACATCATTCTTTGGTTTTCTTTAAATGGATTAAATTTCCATGCCTCAAATGAAGTATATCTCTGAGTCCACTTCCAAGAGATAGAGTAGGTAAATCCTCTCCTCATCATGTGGTTTGCAATGGAAAAGATCAACAGTTTCTAGGTGAATTTAATTTCTTCCATTGGAGAAAAAAATCACTTGGAAATATTTTCTAGATTTGGTGGCAATAATTATTTGTCCTGGTAGAGTGGATAAGGAATCTTTAACAGAAACTATATTCTATATCACTTATGACTTTGTGTTCTGATCTCATAAAAATAAAACTTTATTAAGTATTTTAATAAATGAAAGACTATTCTTAATTATAACCTGCAACCATACCACTGTGGCATTTGAACCTGTCAGATCTTGGAAGTTAAGCAGGGTCTGGCCTGGTTAGTAGTTGGATGGGAGACGGCCTGAGAACTCCAGGTGCTGAAGGCTTAGGAGAAGGACCTGGCAAACTACTCCCAAAAATCAATCAGCTAATGAAAACCCTGTGAATAGCAGAAAAGTGCAACAATTGTATCAGTCTGTTGTACATAGGTTTGCTGTGAGTCAGACACCAACCCAATGACATAGAACAATAATAATTCTTAATTATGAATATAGTGGTTCATAACATGGAGAAAACTTACCTAGTGTATTTGAAAATTTTGATACCATGATACCATGTGTTTCTGTGTGATTTCATCATCAAATACCAAAACTAATACAAATTTTGAGATATTGCTACTTCCAATGCTGATAAGGATCAAAATACAATGAGCTAACTTTTAAAAATACCTTCCTTCAGACTGATAGAAAACATGAAATCTTGAGTTTATTTAGAAGGCAAAGTCTCTAAGAGAATACCAATATTGAAATTGCAGTGTAGGTTGTACATAAAGTGATAATACTGTGTGTCTGGGTTTGAAGTCCTGAGCTTGGATTTATGATTACCATATGAAATATATTCTGTATATACTTTTTTCTTTTTGCTCCAGTTTCATTTTTATAGAGTGTCATTTACTATAAGCGAACTCATTTTTTACTAAACCTTTTGGCAATCTCACTTCAGTATTTAAGGAATTGCCTGTCTATTTGAGAACTTGGCTTAAAATAACAAAGGGGAAAATGGTAGAAAACTGACAAAAACCTGTTTTTGGATTAACAGCCAGTAAGCAGAAAACAGACATGTACACACAAGCTAGGCTGCGTATCTAAAATAAGTTATGCTTAATTATAAGCCGTACACATCATTAATTTTCCTTAAACCATAGGTCTTGTGTAGCTTTCTAGTTTGTAAGGCAAGAAGTATGTTGTATGTGTCCAATACAGGAGAAGATCTTTACTGTAAGACTGGGTCCTCTTTAAAAAGTCTTCATGTCACTGTTACTCAAGACATGGAGCACCCTTGATTATTTTTCTCCTTTTTAGAATCTGACTTTTTCAAATGACATTATATTGGTCCAAATCTGGTGTAAAGTTGTTTTACATTTTCTCTGAATTCCTTAAATTAGAATCATACAAATGGGTGCTTCCATGATAGTCACTTTTTTCACTAGAAGGTTCTCAGGATGACATAATGTGAATAGTAAGAATATAAGTCTACATGCATAAAACACTACATATGTTTCACCTGCACCCTTGTAGATGGTCTTCTCTTCTACACTTTGACTGATGGTAATAATTCTTTCTCCCTGTTCCCACATTTAATTTGTACCAAAATCCTGTTGGCTCTACTTTCAAAGTATATTCAGAATCTGAACACTTACCATCACTCCAACACTGCCACTGAAGGCCAGGTATCCAATATTTTCTCTTGCCTAGATTGTCATATCATCTCCTGTCATGTCTCCCATTTCAAACCTTGCCCGGAGAGTCTGTCTGCATGACATCACACTCTTACACTTAAAAACATAAGTCATATTGTATCATTCACAAGGTCTTCTCACAAAGTAAAGAAATTTGAACTGTTTTATTATTTGTATGTTACTATCATTTAAGGCTTAGTTCTCATTAAGGAAATATTTTATATATTTTTCCACCTCCAGAGTAGCTGGGATTACAGGTGAGAGCCATCATGCCTGGCTGAATTTGTTTGCAAGAGGAAAGAAGCTGTTGAGATATCCAATATATATATCGGAAAAAAAGTAATTAAACAGCTGAAATTCAGGTGCATAAATGGAAAATAGCATATATATATGACAAATCTGAGTCAAATTCAATGCTTACCATCAGTTACTGTCAACTATGATTAAAAACCAATTAAACCAGGCACAATGGTGCAAGTTTGTAATCTCAAGGACTCAGGAGGCAGAGGCAAGAGGATGGCTGGTTCAAGACCAGAGGAAGCCTGTATCATTTAGCTAGACCCTTTTTCAGGATAAAACATAAAAAAGGATCTAGGAGTGCAAGTTAGTGGTAGAACACTTGTAAAGTACACACAAGGCCCTGGGTTCAGCCCCCAGAACAGCAACAGCAACAACAACAAGAAAAAATAATTTGTATCTCCAAATCTCAATATTCTGACATAAAAAAGTGTGATCAAAACAAGTCATACCAATTTATATGAATATAGTCATATATGAGTTCTGTATCAGACTGCTTACAGCTGTAGCACTGTGGCCACAGCTGTAGCGGATCCCATCAGATCTCTGAACCTAAGAGGGGTAGGGCCTGGTTAGTACTTGGATGGGAGACTGCCTGGGCAACACCAGGTGCTACAGGCTTGGGAGAAGGGACTAAGAACCCACTCCCAAAAGAACAATCAGCCATTAAAAACCCTATGAATAGCAGGGAAGCACTGACAATAGTGTTTCCTGTGTTGTACATATGGTCACTATCAATCAGACACCAACTCAGTGACACCTAACAACATATCAGACTTTAATCAAGAGAATAGAGGCATTTTCTATATTTACAGCAGAGAATATCTTTCCCCAAAATACTTAATCACATAAATTTAATTTGAAAAAACCAAAAGCAAAATGGTGGAGAAATCCAGAGATTGGCAATAGCAAAACACTACTATAAATCTTTAAATTGGAGCAATAATGGATGGTCCTACTAGAGATCAGAGATTCTTTCAAAACTGAAAACATAATAGACCTGTCAGATGCAAGTTAGAAGCATAGAAAACCCACAGTTGAAAAACTGCCCTGGAAGAGAGTGAAAATAGAATGGCTCTTCTCTTTTCACTGCCTTCCATTGTCCCACCAGTGTCTCCATTGTGCAATATCACCAGAAGATCTGTGTAATCTTGTAGATCTTGGGAAATTCCCTACGAAGAAGTGGTATCCTCCCCTATAGAATGTGGGAAGGATGGAGAAGAGATTGAGAACACTTAAGCCCAGGACTTCCACAATCTATCACCAAAAATCTTAAAATCGGCTATTTGGTACCCAGAATATTTAAGTGTTCATCCAATGAAGCAACTTTAAATTCCTATGGCACAGACAATACTATCTAGGAAGATAAAGGGAAAGTTTTGTAATAGGCTGGGCTTGATGGATGTCAAAATTAACATTAATTTAATTATTAGCATCAATATTGCTACCACATCACTTATACTGGTTTATGCTTTCAACTATTTGTAATATATATATACATATACTTATATACATACATACATATATATACATACATACATATATATATATATATATATATATATATATATATATATACACACACATACCTTTTAATGAAAATAAAGAATTCATTAAACTGTCAACCAATGAAGTATACTAGTAATGAAGTTTTGGAAAAAAATACTGTACTGTATTAGTTGAGTTTTTCTTTTCTTTCTTTCTTTGCAAGTGATCTACTATTGGGCTGCACCCCCAGATCATTTTTATTTTTATTTTTTATTTTGAGTTAGGGGCTTGCTAATTTTCTTAGGCTGTCTGTGGCCTTAAACTTGAGATCCTCCTGCCTTCACCTCCAGAGTAGCTGGGATTACACGTGAGAGCCATCATGCCTGGCTGAGTTTATTTGTTGAGATATCTGATATATATATATATTTCCATATATATACATATGGAAAAAAGTAATTAAACAGCTGAAATTCAGGTGCATAAATGGAAAATAGGAAAGTCTTTTCCTGTGATATATACATGTTACCTTTAATGGTAATGGGCTTCATTCACTATCAGTGGAGAAAGTTGTCCTACAAGATCTTGAATTCCTATCTTGTGTTAACTACTATGTGTTTTCAGATGGTAATGAATATATCCTGTAAAAGCATATCTTGGAAGGATACTCTTGCTGAATAGGAATCACCTTGCATCATGTTAATGTAGCATTTCTACTAAAGAAATTGAAAATTCAAGTACTGTATTTGAAATGCTGAAAATTTCTCATCAGGACGTAAGCTCAGACTTGAAATATTTCAAGGACAGATTTGCAGGTACCCTAGATTAAAGAGATCAGCAAACTACTATTTTTCTTATTGTGTTAATATAGAGCTCAAAAGTCATGCCCATATCCCCAGAAAATTGTGAATACAAAAATAATATTGCATAGGAACTTGGTGTCATTCAAATAAAGAATCAATTATTTCTATGTCCACAATGAAATGTTTCCTTTGATACATTTTCTTCTGTAATTAGGTAAGATCAGGTAGATTTCAAATTTTTCAGATTGATTTTGATAACAGTAGATACACACTGCTATTGTAATTAGCAATATTGATTTAAAGTTTACAGAATGAAAAACATAAAGTTAAAGCTACATGTGAAAATTGAAACTTTTGAATTATGGTGATGGAGATGATTATTGAGTATACCATGAGCTGCCAAAAGAACCAACAGATCTGTCCTAGAATAGCAATCAGACTGCTCCTTGGAAGCAAGGATGGATAGACTGCATCTTATATATTTTGGACATGTAGTCAGTAGAGAACAATCCCTGGAGAAAGACATCATTTGGGAGAGTGGCATGTCTACGAAAAAAAAAAAGGAAAACCCTCTACCAGATGGCTTGACACAGTGTCTGCAACAATGGGCTTAAACATAAATAAGATTGTGTGCATGGCACAGAATTGGGAAGTGTTTCAATTGCTGTACATAGGGTTGCTGTGAATTGAACTCAACTCGATGGCACCTAACAACAAACAACACATGTGAAAAATTAAATTAAGAATTAGAATATGTAATTAATACAAGATAACAGCTCTGGTGGTAAGATGGGGGCATTTGTTATTAAAGTTGAGGGTTTTTAGAAAAAAATGTAAACAAAATATAAGAATCCTATCTGGGGCTGGGGTTGTAGGTCAGTGGTAGAGCACTGCCTAGTGTGTGTAAGGCTCAATACATACATTCACACATAAATGGCTGCATTCCCTCCTCTAAGAGTTCATTTGGAAATCCCATGCTTTTGTCAAACAGCTTGCAAGTGAATCATGAATCTTGCACTTCTGTAAAATGGAAAGCAATAATACATATAGACAATTATTATCACTCACTTATTTTCAGTGACACACCCACATTTGTCTCCTTCAGGATAGAGAAACATTGACAATTGTGTAATTCTTTATTTTAACATAAGCTGTAATCCTCTATTACTGATGACCTTTTTCTTCTTAAAAAATATAAAAATAGCATTTGAATTTTTTAATACACTTAGTGTTTCCTGAACGAGAACACATAATTCTGTTAAGTCTGAGGAAAATTCCAAAACTTTAGTCAAGTCTGAGCCTTTAGGTAAATATTATCATTTAAAAACTAAATTCTAAAGGGAACTTTCTGTTTCCTTTGGAATTCATATTGCGGAGTAAAATTTCTCATTACAAAATGCCATTAATTATACTCCACCATAATTGGATTAATTTATTGTATCTAGTTAATATTTGATGAAAACTTGTTAACACTTAAATAATTCCCCTCACGTAACAGTTTCTACTGAAAATAGGAATGTATCCTATGATTATCTTGAAATGAATTCAGAGAAAATCCAAAATGATTTTTGATTAGCTCAAGTGAACTTAAATATTTTCAGGACTTTGGAGTTTTTGGTTCACAAGTATGATCAATGTGAATTTGAATTAGTACTCTGTTTTGGTTATTTGGAATTAATGTAATTTTTGTCATATTTTAATTATTCCAAAAGTTATTATCAGCCTGTAATTTTTAATAGTAGAGAACTATTTCTTGTGAGCTTATAAATAAAATATGAGTGGTTGACAAACTTTATCTTTTGATTTATATGGATTCCATTTATTTAATTATTAAGTTGTTAACATTGTCAATAATTCACTGAAATAGTCCATAATCTTCAGGTTGATTTCTGATTTTAGCAGGAAAGTGAGAGGATGGCAAATTGTTTTGTTTTAAAAAGCTCCAATATAGTGATTTAGAGCACTTAAGGAGTCCTAAGAGAGAATGTTGACTTTAACACAAACAACGTAGTTGCATTCTTCAAGAACATGATTTTAACAATAAAAAAGAATGACTCTCAAGTGTCACACGGTGGCACAAACCTGTAATCTCAGTGACTAGGGAGGCTGAGGTAGGAGGATTGCGAGTCTGAGGACAGAGGCAGCCTGCATAATTTAGTAAGACAATGCCTCTGAGGAAAAAAAAAAAAAAAGCCTGAAGGTGCAGCTCAGTGGTGGGTAAGGTCCTGGATTCAACATCTCAGTACTGTTAAAAAAATTAAATAAATAAGTGAATCTCATTAGACACTGGTTTGTTCAAACTGATATTCTTTCAAATTATGTTTCCCTTTTATTTGCTGTTGTTAAAAATAAGTTGATGGTTTTAGTATCAAATGACAAATATTTCTCAGCTTCATCCCTTATCTAGCTCAAGTATTGGGAGGAAATAGATGGAACATGCCTTATGAATCCTCTTTTCTTCTCTTCCTTTCATTTCTTTTTTTATTGAAAATTTTTAATGTACACCTTAATATGATTCATTCTGACATGCTTTTCATTGTCACATTCACATATATGCATTTTGTTTTACATTATTCAATATAGGTACCCCCTTACCCTCTTGTATGCTTCCCTTCTTCCCACCCCCCTATCAAAAACTTCTCTACCATTTACTTGCCTTTTTACGATAATATTTTTCTATATATCCTTGGGTTATAGTTCTGTTTAAGACAGAAACTTTTCCTGCAGTGAACTTTCTTTTTACCTTGTCAGAATTATTACATGCATTTTCTAGACCATCTATAATAATACCATTAGCTTTTTTCCCTTTATTATGATCCGACCTTTGTATAGGAGTTTTCCTTCTTATCATTTTGATTCAGCTCCCACATATGAGTGAGAACATGTGGTGTTTCTCTTTCTGAGCGTGTGTTTGTTTACTTAAAATAATTTTCTCTAATTCCATCCATTTCGCTGAGAATGGCCTTATTTCATTTCTTTTGATTGCTGAGTGGTATTCCGTTGTGTATATGTACCATAGTTTTTTTTTTAATCCATTCTTCTGTTGAAGGGCACTTTAGTTGATTCCATATCCTTGCTATTGTGAAAAGTGCTGCATTGAACATGGTGATGCTGGTGTCTCTGTGGTATGATGACACATCTCCCTTTGGGTAAATTCTCAACAGTGTTATGGCTGGGTCAAATGGTAGATCTATTTTCAGTTTTTTAAGATACCTCTATATTGATTTCCATAGTGGTTGGACCAATTGACAGCTCCATCAACAATGTAAGAGGGTTCCCTTTTCTCCGCAACCTCACCAGCATTTGTTGTTATTTGTTTTATTGATCTTGGCAATTCTTACTGGTATAAGATGAAATCTGAGAGTTGTTTTAATTTGCATTTCCCTAATGGGCTTAAACATAAATAAGATTGTTTGCCTGGCACAGAATCGGCAAGTGTTTCGATCTGCTGTACATAGGGTCGCTATGAGTAGGACTCGACTCGACGGCACCTAACAACAACAACAACAACAACAACAACAACAATGGCTAGGGATATTGAGGATTTTTTCATGTATTTCATGCCTTTACAGATCTCTTCATTTAAGAACTGTCTACTCAGTTCCTTTGCCCAATTGTGTATTGGGTTATTTGTTTTGGGGGGGAGTTTTTTCTTGAGTTCTTTACAAATTCTGGTAATTAGACCTTTGTATGATGTATAGAATGCAAAGATTTTTTTCCCATTCAATGGAGGTTTCCTTGACTCTGTTGTTTCTTTTGCTGTACAGAAGCTTTTTAATTTCATGTAATCCCATTTATCTACTCTTGTTGCAATTTCTTGAGCAATTGGAGTCCTATTAAGGAAATACTTTCCTATGCCTATATGATGGAGTGTATTGCCTATCTTGTCTTTTATAAGTTTTAAAGTTTCTGGTTTTATGTTGAGATCTTTCATCCATTTTGAGTTAACTCTCCTGCATATTGAGAGATGCGAGTCAGTTTTCATTTTTCTGCATGTGGATGACCATGTTTCCCATCACCATTTATTGAAAAAGCTGTCCTTTTTCCAGTTTACTTGCTTTGCTCCTTTGTCAAAAATAAGGTGGCTATAGGTATATTGAGGTATTTCTGGGTCTTCTTTCATTTCTTTTAAAAATCAGTTCTCCTCTTTCTCCTACATCTTATAGATTTTTATCTTTTTATCTAGGACTTGATTGTTCATGCTCTTGTTTTCCTTAGACTGCAAAATCAAGTACTAGGGTTCTTTTATCTTTTTGTCTTTTGCAACATCTAAAATTTTTTCCATAAGGTAGTGCTTAAGGTGCATTTGTTTATATAATACAGTATATTACAATGATTTTAGTATTTGGTAAGAAAAGAAATTAGTCTCAAACTACAAGTAAAACAAACATAAGAAAATATTAAGGGACTATTAGAAATTTAGTAATAGATGCTTTAGAAATTAATAAACTATGCAAATAAATCAAGTCTCTAAACTGAAGAAAGTTGGTGGGAATAGTGGCAAAATAGTTATAGTAAGAGCCAATGCAAGTCTCTTTACTTAAAAGAAAAGATGAATAATTTACATTTGACTTTTGCAGTAGGTGATGTGAGGTGCAGAGGTTTGTGGAAGTTGGGCCACTTTGACTATGTGAACTAAGGAAAATAGAAACAATACTGGATGTGTTCATTCTTTTAAAATTTGGAGTGGGATAGAACGTGGACCTGTATAAAATGGTGACAGCCACACTCTAGAACTAGTATGAAATCTTCCCTACATGGGTATTTAGGTGATGGAGTTTGGAGTTAGGTAGCTTATTGCTACATTTAGTTATGCCTTGTAGTCATTAAACAAAATCAGTACCTTCAGAATAGAACCACTAACTTCCTTACATGTAAAATAAAAAGAAGCAGTCTTCTAACCTTGAGGACATTCCCCTCTAAATGGGAAGACAAAGGAGCTTGTAGTACTGCTCCTGTCACCATCACATATATGCCTAAGATTTTTTAATCATCATCCTATGGTTTATACAAATTACATATATGAAAATGTTTGTGATCCACTCATTTTCCCCTGGATGACTGCATGATAATTGAGTAAAAGTATTATGTAGCAATCTTTTCTCATCTAAATAAAGTCAATCAGAGAAATTATACCTGTTTCAGGCAAAATTGAACATATCTCTAAAAGTCTAAAATTATTTTCCATTTAGCATCATAGATATTCCAAAAGTATCCAGGATTTTTTCTAATCTTTCAATTAGAATCCTTTTTTCTATGACTCTGAGTGGATAGTGCATTCATTTGGGAAACTGTCATTGAAAGCTCAGGACTTGAAAACACTTAGTGTAGTTAGAAAATATTATCTTTTTATAGAAACTTTACAATAGGTTATAGTTCAGAGGGGTTAAATTTTACTATTAATTTGATGGCACAAACACCAAAGAACTCAAAAGTTCCTGTGTTTATTTGAAACAGAGAGGTTATGGTCCTTTCTTCAAATATGAATCTCCCTCTGAAGTTTGGAGGTCTTTAATTTACTTCATTATTCAAATGACATTATTGTATTGGTTCTTAAGTATTTCAGGAAAAGAATATTGATAACATTGAGAGGAATTTGGTCACAAACAGATGTATTTTAGCTAATTTATTTCATGTGTTGAGAATCTCCAGAGAAGACCAATGTGTGATTCACATTTAAAAGCTTTCCTAAATGTCTGTTAGAAATTGACATAAAGATTATTATTTATATTAAACAAGAATTTGCTATTTTAAATATAACAGTTAACATGATATTAAAAAAGCATGGTGGAACAAAAGCATTTAAAATCATGTTAGTTTTTTAAAAACTATTTGGCATTAACTCAAGATAGTCTTTCTTTTTCTTTTTCTTTTTTTTTTTTTTGGTACTGGGGGTTGAACCCAGGACCTCGCGCCAGCATGCTTTGCAAGTGCTGGACCACTGAGCTGCACCCCCAGCCCATTTTTTTACTTTTTTGAGACAGGGTCTCGCTAAATTATGCAGACTGCCTCTGGTCTCGAACTTTCGATCCTCCTGCTTCCACCTCCCAAGCCGCTGGGATTACAGGCGTGCGCCACAGCGCCCAGCTCTCAAGATAGTCTTTCTAAGGGTTTGATATTCTTGCACATCAGTCATTTCAAAAGATGTGTATTCTGTTTTATATATACGCATAATTTAAGTTGAATGATTTGAATTAATTTCCAACCACTAGCATTAGACAAAAATAGTATATATTGACCTAGATATTAGTAAGAGACAGTGATTTGCATTCCTTCATACCCATTATGATTTTAAACGGGTGAAAAGGTTATTTAATTTATTAAGATGCAGTGGAATAAATACAAAAACAAAAATTAAAATGTAATTTGAAAATACATGTACTTTGTACTTTTTAACTATTTTAAGGTTTTAGTTTTTGTTGTTATGTGCTGTTGAGTCAGGTCCTATTAATAGTGACCCTACGTACAATAGAAGGAAACACTCCCCTACACTGTGCTATGCCCAGTACTATGTCAGTGCTTCTCTACTATTCATAGGATTTTCACTTGCTGATTGTTTCATGAGTGAGATGCCACATCCTTCTCCCAATGTTTTAGTAATAACCACAAAAAATGCAGAGATTTTTTAACACATCAGACTGCTACACAAATACCAGTTATTTCTGGAATATTACTAAAGGAGAGAGAGAGAGCTCATTAGCTCATAAGACATTCTACTTCATTACTACATAGGTCTAATGTTAGGAAAATATTATTTATGTTGAAGTGAAATTGCAAAGATATTTTTATGCAGAGGGTATAAGATTATAAAGATATAACTGCATTACTTCCTGTGTGTGTGTGTGTGTGTGTGTGTGTGTGTGTGTGTGTGTGTGTGGTACTGAGGGTTGAAACCAGGGCCTCGCACTGGCATGTTTTGCAAGTGCTGGACCACTGAGCTGCACCCCCAGCCCATTTTTTTACTTTTTTTTTTTTTTTTTTTTTTTTAAGACAAGTTCTCACTAAGTTACACAGACTGCCTCTGGTCTCAAACTTTTGATCCTTCTGCTTCTGCCTCCGGAGCCACTGGGATTATAGGCATGCACAACTGTGCCTGGCTATTACTTCCTTCTTATAGTATTACTTATAGTGCCAGGCATATGATAAACAATTACAAAATAGTTAAGTATAAGGGCTTGGACTTTAATAATTCTATGATTTATTTACTCCTGATCTATTGTACTAAGCATGTGAAATTTTGAAAAGAAGAAAATGTCAAACTATATGTATTAGACTTTATATGACCAAAAATCACTGTGAATACATCTTTTTCCACAAAATAGTTTATGAAATGTTACAGAAGACAGCTGCTCAGTTTTTGAATCTCCTTGCCATTGCTCAGTTGTTCTCCCAAGATTGGAGTGATAGTAAAGACTACTCAGCAAGGACAATGCCTGTGTAGAGGTAGTATCAGTGCCAATTAGTAGTTGTCCATTCTGAATGGCAGTTGAATAAGGGAACTTTTAATGGATTACTGGTTCTTCATTATGTGGTATAATTTTCATTGATAGGCTTAATGTTTTAACCCAAATATGAAAGATTGAAGAAAGTAAGAATATAAAACAGATACATGGAGGAAGAAAACAAACCACAAAATAGCTCTCTACATCTCTTGTCACATGCAGGGACAAATTAGCTCTTTGCCTGTTTCAATAAGGAAAAAACATGATTTGTTAGAAATGGTTTTATTGATGAGAAAATAGTTGAATCCAGACAAAATGCAATAATATGTAATATGAGGATGGTGCTATGGATTTTATTCTCTTTTTTCTTTAATGTTATGTGTAATTTATAGGAAGATTTGAAGTTAAGTAAATAATTTTTATCCCAAAATTTATTAGTAAATTTACTCAATAATCTTAATAATTATTTAAGCATTAATTTGTTATGAATAATGCTGTAACCTATTTCATGATAAAATGCTTATTCATTTAAAAATAGAAACAAAATATGATCAGGATGATTATTCATCAAAGTAGATAAAAAGAACTGACCCTGAAAAAGCTTATTTTGTGAAGATGTATTTGTAATTATTTGGCTTAAAAAGTTCATTCCAGTAAGCAATATTGGAAGCTAATGGCTCCATTTGTAAATAGGTGGCATAACTTATTGTAATGCTCAATTATCTTTGGTCCATGAATTGTTCAATTATGCAAGCACTCATCTGCCCAAATAAATACTCATTAAGGTGAGCATCTATGCCAAAAATGCAAATTTTCTGTTTTTACTTTTATGTACATAGTGAACTCTGGAGAAATGGATGGATAGCACCAATAAAAATCCTGGAATATAGATATAATTTGACAAATTAAATGCCCATTAAAGAGCAATGAAGTGATTTGTTTACAATAATGCCTAAAATTATCTTGTTAGATACATTCCCTGAATGGATAATGATAAATGAAACCTTACATTGACCCAACCAATTCTTTTTTTTTTTAAGTAGTAATGGTCAAAGGTGAAAGAAATGAGTATCACTCAAGTCAGAAGTTAGAATAATAAATAGCACACATGACTACCCTGTGAGTTCTTCAAACTCAGTGAACAAAAAAGAGAGTTCATGCATCTTATTCCAACTTCAAAGCTACTTTCTCCTTTTTATGTTTAAACCAAAGCTTTCAAGAATGGAGGCCAGGTTTTCTTTACAATTTAAAATTCAAAGAGCACCACTTTGAAATTTAATAGAGCAGTGTTTGCTAAAGTAAACATTTTAGTCACAGTGACAGCAGATGCCTCTGCATCCGCAGCCTTTCTGTAGATATTAAAGCAGTGCTTCAAAATATTGGAATGTCTCTTCCCCAACAGCCATTCAAAAAGATATAGATTTCACGGAACGCAGAATCTTACTTCTCCAGACAAAACGCACCTTTAGTATTAAAGTAATTTTGAGATTTTGAAACTTCTCCCAGCATTTAAAAAGCACTGCTTTAGAAACTCTAAACAAGAGCACTGAAAGTGAAAGACTCAAATTCTTGTTAAGTTTTTTACTACAATCATCCCACCCATAACCACATGGGCCTGGAGAAAAAGGCCTCTGGGTAGAAGAGAGGGAAGTGGGCTAGGCAAGCATTTATGGTGATCAACAAGTGGTGTGAAATGCCTTTTGTATTATTAAAAAATGAGCTACTACCACTGCTCAGTGAAAGGCCTGTTTCTTTTATAATGCATAACAAATCCAATTATGGAGAAAGAACAGTGGAAATTCTTTTATTATTGAGAGCTAAACTGGGTTACTAAACCATGTAATTTTTTCCAGTAAGCCTAGAACATAGACAAATATATGTATTAAAAGGAGTTATCTCCATGCATTGACTACTGCATTTTATCAAATATCTTTTTTACTGCTGCTGAATATTTACTTCTTATTTTTGCTTTATTATTTCAATTATTTAATTGAGAATGTATTTGGAGAGATAAATAAGTTGCCAAAGGAATGATAGTAGAGCTTGAAAATCAAATAATTTAGGGACAATGCATTTGAAAGAAATTACTATTCCTAATTAAACGTGTTTAGATTTCTAAAT
>VMDO01034072.1:0-17327 GCA_007922755.1 Pedetes capensis | reverse complement strand
AATGCATAATGGAATATACATTAGAAGCAAATAAATTTAAAAAGGAAATACATCAATATTTAATGATCATATTGTTTGCCAGATTATTGTTATGTTAATCTAATTCTCTTGTATGTATTTTAGATTAAAATGGATAATTATATTACTGTTATTGAAAACAGAATTTTAGCATAGTTTTGAGGATATATATATTCAAAATTCAATGAAATTAAGTACTTTATATAGTTTCATTTGTGTATTTTTAAGAGTCTTAAAAATGTAATGATTATAACTAGTAATATGGCTACTAATAAAATAATGAAAATTATTAGAGCTTTCTAAAAAGACGTAGAAACAATGATCACAACAAGGTATCAAAAATACTAGTTACAGGGGCTGGGCATGTCTCTCACTAGCAGAGCACTTGTGTAGCACGTTGGAGGTTCTGAGTTCAATCCCAGCACACACACACACACACACACACACACATTAGTTACAATGAAAAGGAACCAGGGTGTAGAATAAATTGCTAATTCTAAATAATGAATAGGAAATATAGAAGATGAATTTGGAAAATAATATTGTTGTTATTAGGTGCCATCTAGTCGGTATACGACTCATAGTGACCCTAAATACAATAGGGGAAACACTATTGTCAGTGCTTTTCTGTTGTTAATAAGGTTTTCAATGGTGGATTGATTTTTGGGAGTGGGTTACCATGTCCATTTCCCCAGCCTACAGCACCTGGTGTTCCCAGGCAGTCTCCCATCCAAGTACTAACCAGGCCCGACCCTGCTTAGCTTCTGAGATCTGATGGGATCAGATGCCACAGGGTTAGGGATGCAGGCTGGAAAATAATATTCATCAAAAAAGAGCCATGAAATTTTCAAATAAACTTGTGCTAAAAGGATTTAGGGGATAACTGTTCAAAAAATAAGAAATTTAATATTACACATACACATGTGCATATAATTTTAATATAAACTATGATATACTCTTGAACATACACATTGTTGTTGTTAAGTGCTGTCAAGTAGGTTCAGAATCATTGAGACCCAATGTACAACAGAATGAAATGCTTCTCTATGCTGTGCCATGCCTGGCACTATGTCAATAGCTTTTGTGCTATTCATAATGACTGTTTCAGGTTTGTTTCAGGAGTAGGCTTCCTGGTACTTTTCTCATTTTATGTGGTGCTGGGGATCAAACTTAGACCTTAGAGAGTGCAGAGCAAGCATTCTGCCAACTGAGCTAAACATATAAATACACATTTAGATGAGTAATATACAAGCGTACCTCAATGACACTGTAGGTTCAATTTCAGTCTACAGTAAAACATCACAAGTCCCATGAATTTTGTTTTCTAGTGCCTATAAAAGTTATGTTTACATTATATTGTATTCTACTATGGACAATAACATTATGCGTAAAAAACAATGTACTTTAATTAAGAAGCCTCCATTAAGAAAAAAATTATGTTTAAAAGTTACTAGCACTCTCTGAGCTTTCAGTGAACCATAATGTTTTTGAGGTGAATGGTCTGGTCTTTGTGTTGATGTCTGCTGACTGATCAGAGTGGTAGCTGCTGAAGGTTGAGGTGGCCATGACAGTTTCTTAAAATAAGACAATAAACAATGAAGTTTGCCACACTGACTGACTCTTCCATTCATAAAAGTTTGCTCAGTACCATGCAGTACTGTTTGCTAACATTTTACTCATAGTACATCTTCTTTCCAAACTAGAGTTAGTGTTCTCAAACTCTTCTGCTTCTTTATTAACTAAATTTATGTAATATCCTTAATTCTATGTTGTCATTTCAACAATGTTCACAGAGTTTTCACCAGGAGTGCATTCTAGCTCAAGAAATCACATCCATTGCTCATCAACTGGATGCAACTTCCACCAAACAGTTTTTTTTTTTTCTTGAAATTATGCAGTTTAGTCACATCTTTAGGCTTCTCGTCTAATTCTAGTTCTCTTGATATTTACACCACATCTGCAGTTATTTCCTCTACTGGAATCTTGAATCCATCAAAGACATTTATGAAGATTGGAATCAACTTCTTCTGAACTCTTGTTGACGGTGACATTTTGACCTCCACCCATGAATCACCAATATTATTAATGGGATCTATAATGATAAATTTGTTCCAGAAGGTTTTTAATTTACTTTACTCAGATCCTTTGGAGGAATCACTGCCTATTGTATCCTTAAAATATATTTCTTAAATAGTAAGACTCAAAAGTCAAAATTAGATCTTGATCCTTGCTGCAGAATGAAGGTTATCCTAGCAGGTACAAAAATATTGATCTCATGCTCCTTCTTAGGGGCTCGGGACCACCATGCATTGCAAATGAACAATAAAATTTGGAAGGGTTTTTATTTTGTATTTCAAGCAGTAAATCTCAGTGGTGGTCCTAAAATAATCTGTCAATGATGATGCAATCTAGTGTTCTGTCATCCAGGCTTTGTTGTTCCATTTAATAGAGCCAGATAGATGGAGTCGAATTGCTAAAGACCCTAGGATTTTCAGAATGGTAAATGACTATCAGTCTCAACTTAAAGTCAACAGCTTGAAGGCCCTAGCATGAGAGATACCATGTTCTTTAAAGCTTTGAAGAATAGTATTGGCTTCTTCTTTTTGACTATGAAAGTCCTACATGACATCTTCTTCCAGTATAAGGCTATTTTGTCTGCATTGAAAGTCAGTTGTTTAGAGTAGCCACCAACTGGATACTTGCTACTTGTTTCTGCACTTTATGTTGAGACACTTTATTTCCTTAAACTTCATGAACTAACACATCATACTTTTATTCTTTCAGCTTTTTTTTTTTTTTACCTTTCTTAGCCCTTATAGAATTGAAGAGTTAAGGCTTTATTGTGATTAGACTTTGGTTTAAGGGAATGTTATGAATGGTTTGATCTTCTACCCAGACCACTAAAACTTTGTATTAGCAACAAGGCTCTTTTGCTTTCTTACAATTTGGGTGTTCACTGGAATAGCACCTTTAATTTATATCATAACTTTTCCTTTGCACTCACAACTTGACTAATTGTTTAACACAAGAGACCCAGCTTTTTGGCCTACCACAGTTTTCCATACACTTTCTTACTTATTTAAAGTAAGAGATAGGCAACTCTTCTTTTCACTTGAACAGTTAGAGGCTACTATAGAGTAAGTAATGGGTCTAATTTCAATATTGTTGTGTCTCAGAGAAAAGGGAGGCCTGAATAAAGGGAGAGAGATGAGGAATAACAGGTCCATAGCATAGTCAGAATGTACACAGTATTTATTTATTAAGCTTGCCAGCTTATATGGGTATAGTTTGTGGTGCCATAAAGCAATTACAATTCTAACATCAAAGGTGGCTGATCACAGATCACCATAACATATATAATAATAATGAAAATACTTGATCTTGAAGAAATTGTGCCTATGAAATTGATCACACATGACTTCTATAAATCTTAAATTCATAAAACAAACAAGAAAAAAAAGCCATAAAGTGTTTATGAAATACAATAAAAAGAAGCACAATTAAATAACATATGCCTATGTCACGTACTATACATATATATTAATTATACTATATATACTATATGGGAGAAGGACCCGGCAACTCATTCCCAATCAATCCGCCATTGAAAACCCTATGAACAGCAGAGAAGCACTGACAATACTGTTTCGCTTATTGTACACAGGGTCGCTATGAGTCAGAAACCGACTCGATGGCACCTGACAGCAACATACTATATATACTATACTATACTATATACTATATACTATATATACTATACACTATACTATATGTACTACATACTACATAGTATATATAGTATATATACTGGCACTATGTATATATATGGGCTGGGATTTAGCTCAGTGGGTAGAGCGCTGTGCTGCAGTCTCTGAGGCCCCAAGTTCAATTCCCAGCACCGCAAAAATGGGAGAAGGACGTGGCAATCCACTCCCAAGGCAATCCCGAAACAGTCAGCCATTGAAAACCCTATGAGGGTCGCTATGAGTCGGATACCGACTCAACGGCACCTAACAACAACAACAACATATATATATATATATATATATATATATATATATATATATATATATATAAAAATTAAGATGATTGAAACATATAAAATGCTTATATCCATGATTTTATAATCATACTCTGAAAGGAAGAGAAAATGAAAGGATGGAAATGTCTTTTGGAAGATTCTACAGAAACTACACAATTTTGAAAGCAGTTTTAAAAAGAGTACAAGTACACTTTTTCTACACAGTGTTTGCATTAGTCAGGTACTTTCACTGTGGCAGAAAAAAATAACAACCAAACCAACATATGGAAGAAAGAAATTTATTAAGAGCTCACAATTAGTAGATCAATCCATAATGGTGGTATAACAGACATGGTAGTTCCAGGAATCAGAGCTCATGATAGATGATCTTACATCTTTGTGAGCAGGAAGTAAAAAGAGCAACTGATACCTAGGCTCTGGTTAAAAGCCTCCAAAAGCCCATTTCCTCAAGCTAGAACCCAATTTCTGAAGTTTCACAACCTCCCAGGACAGTGCCTCCAGTTGAGGAACAAATGGCATGACCCTTAGGGGAAGATTTAGATCCCTACCAAAACAATTTGTTCCTCAGATAAAAAAAATTAGTAGATTTCTTTTTTTTGAAAGCAATCTAGCAAATAAGTGAAGAAACAATAAATCCAAACATTCCCATGTTGAAACGCAGTGACATAATGTATCTGTGCAGTATTATAAGAGGATAATAACATAGAGGTATTTTCAGACATTAGAAGCCTGCTAACAGACACACACAACATCATCTAAAGGTCTCACTAGAAGAAAAAAAAAATGAATCTGAAACCAGTTGAGATTTTAATTACTGATTTACAAGAAATACATAGGACAGAGAAAAAAAATTAAGTCACACTGTGGCAAAAAACAGCAAATTCCATATTATGGGAAATTGTTCCAGAGAAATAATCAATTTTCAGCCAGGAGACACAGGCATGTCTATAATTCCAGCAACTGAGGAACCTGAGGCAAGAGGGTCACTAGTTTGAAGCAAGAGGTAGCCTGTGCAACTCAGCAATATCCTGTCTCAAAATAAAAATATTAAAAAAAAAAAAAACTGACTAGGAGTACATCTCAGTGGTAGAGTTTTACCTAGCATCCATGAGGCATGAGGAATCCCCTAGGTTAAATTGCACAATATTAACAAAACTAACCAACCAACCAAAAATTTTTTTTCAGTATTGGGGGACTGGAGCTGGGGCCTCCAAATGTTCCACCATTGAATTATGCTCACAATCCACTTCGTATTTTTTTTATTTTGAGACAGAGTCTTGATAAGTCATGCAGGCTTCCCCTGGCCTTGAACTCCCCATCCTCCTGCCTTCACCTCCCAAGTCATTGACATTACAGGCGTGTGCCACAGTGCCAGTGTCCTTAACTAAATCTTAATGTTCGTTTGCTCACTTAGTACAATGTGCCTATTTAACTGTTTTCTTTGTTTAAACAGTGTCTTTATTGTGGGGCGCGTGCCTCCCGGTCCGGCCTGAAGGTTCGGACAGGCTGAGCCGCCGCGCACACAGATACCAAACACAATTCACTCAGGACCCTCAGGTGAGGGGCGCAGACTCCCGCGGCCCTCGGGACCCTGGAGGAGAGGGGAGAAAGGAAAAGCCTCAGGCGCTTTTGGCTTCCAGGGACAAACACCTGTGTTGGTCGTCTCGGTGGTCAGGAGGAGACAGCTGCCGCTTCCTTGGTGATCAGACGGAGAGCAGGTTCTTTTCCTTGTCGAGGATTGCGATGGGAGAGCATTATTTCCTCATCAAAGGTTCGGGGGAGAGCAGCGGGAGAGGCGCTTCCTCATCTCTGGTCCGGGCAGGGACAGGCGAGAAGGCGCAGAAAGGGATGCCAAAAGGTCGTGCCAAAAAAGAAGGATCAAGCTGCCGCAGTGCAGCTCTTTATGTTGCTTGCCCATGGAATGGCCTGAGCCAATCAGCTTTCAGTCCAATTGTCCAATCAGTAAGGGTTTTGTACGTGCAACCAAGTTACTTTCATTTTCCCTAGATTTCTAATTTACAGACCAGATATTCAAATGCCATTTTCCCAGTTTGGGAGTTTTTGCCAATTTCCTCCCAATTCTTCCCTACATTTATGATCTAGATCTCTAGTATTTGGCTAAGATGAAAGGATTTATATGGTGCAATGGGATTACTTTTTGGATGTTTAGAGGAGAAACAGGTAATAAATTCTTATATCTTCTTTCTTTCTTTCTTTTTTTTTCTTCAGTACTGGGTTGAACCCAGGGTTTCATGCTTGCATGCTTTGCAAGTGCTGTACCACTGAATGGCATCCTCAGCCCATTTTTCTTTTACTTGTTGAGACAGAGTATCACTAAATTATGCATACTGCCTCTGGTCTCAAATTTGTGATCCTCTTGCCTCCGCCTCCGGAGTCGCTGGGATTACAGGTTTGTGCCACCGCGCCCAGCAATTCTTACAGTTTCTTTCTTTGTAGCTCTTTAGGCAACAAATAAGGTAATTCCTGTAATTTTATGATAATGTGGTAAGATGAGGATGAATAAGACAAGACCTTCCATAAACAAGAAGTCTGTGGGCCTTCTTTGAATTCTAAAATCATCTGGGTCTGTTGTGAAGCTGGCTATGGAGGTGAAGTACAGGTGGTGGTAGGAGATTCTCTAGAGGTAAAAATAGAAGAACACATATTGTTTGGCTGTCTTGAACTCATTTTTTAGTGGGCAACAGCACATTAACTAACCTCTTCTTATTTGCAAGGTCTTGGTGAACAGAGTTCTAAGTAAAATCAGTTGTGCAGATGGAGTAAGGAAACTGAAATATGTTGTCTAAAATTACCCAAGCTAACTAAGAAATCATTCTGTGGTAGCAACAAATATAGAAAGGTAGCCAAAAGGGCCAGTCTTTGCTGAGTGGTTATCTATGCAGAACATTGTTCAAGAAACTATGAAAGAGATCAACCAGTATAATTAGTTACATTGTTAATAATACTCATATAAACTTACAAAATTATAATGAAATTTATGAACCTTATAAATAATTATGAAATAATATTATGAAATAATAGTGTGTTTAATGTTTATAATATATGTTACAAATGCACATCAATGTGAATATGGGAAACACATAGCTCTCTTACAAATACTGGAAATCATGACATATGGTTTATTTAAAACCTAGATACCTAGGTAAAATTACCTAAAACTTCCCCCCCAAATTGCTTCCTTCAGAAATATATATTTTGGTTTAGCTACATGATTACCTGGGGCTGGGATTTAGCTCAGTGGGTAGAGTGCTGCGCTGCAGTCTCTGAGGCCCCGAGTTCAATTCCCAGCACCGCAAAAATGGGAGAAGGGCCTGGCAATCCACTCCCAAGGCAATCCCGAAGCACTCAGCCATTGAAAACCCTGTGAGGAGCGCTATGAGTTGGATACCGACTCCACGGCACCTAACAACAACAACAACAACAACAACAACATGATTACCTGACTCTAATTACCCCTCTGAAATTGATATAATGTTCCTCAGAACTAGTGGAGAAAGTAAAGGGTGTATGTATAGATTTGTGTGTATGTTATGTGCTTGTGTGTGGAGATATGTGCATGTGTGCATGTATAGGAGAGCGTGCATATTTGTACATTTGCGTGTGAGTGGATAGGTTATCTCAAATCTACGATCATCTTGGCTGACTTCATTCAATATTTTAAACCAACAGAAGAATTTGTTTGCCATAATCTCTGCTCAAAAGAACCTGAGGCAGAATGAACAGTTGATAAAGCCACAGCATATCACGAGAACATGCAAACATTAATCCTCATATGATACGTCGGCTACAATGGAGCAGCTGCACATGGATGATGGCCTTTTGTACATGAAATTTTAGAGTCTTGCTGGGCATGATGGCGCACTGCTGTAATCCCAGAGGCTTGGCAGGAGGATCTCAAGTTCGAGACCAGAGGCTGTCTGCATAATTTAATGAGAACTTCTCTCAAAAATTAAAAACAAAACAAAACAAAACTAAAAAAAGGGCTAGGGTTGCAGCTCAGTGGTCTAGCACTTGCAAAGCATGCAAGTGTGGGCCCTGGGTTCCATCCCTAGTACTGGAAGAAAAAAATTACAGTCTTAAAAGGTCTCACAAAATTCATTTGACAGATAATCACTAGAAAACAAAAGTAAGGTGGTTTTATTATTAAAATATTAATTTGTGTTACTTGGCATTTTAATATTAAATAAAATTACTGTTATGAAACTAAAATGCTATATGCTTGTGTGCACACATGCCCATATGTGTGTATATGTGTATGATAGCATGTATGTTTTTCTCTACATGTGTGTGCATAGGTTATCTCAATCCACTATCATCTTGGCTGCCTTCAGTAGATAATTGCAGTATTGTTGTTGTTTTTAGGTGCTGTCAAGTTGGATCCAACTCATAGTGACCCTATGTACAACAGAACAAAACAACCCTAGACATTGTGCCAAGCACACAATCTTATTTGTACTTAAATCCAATGTTGCAGCCACTGTGTCAATCCACTTAGTTGAGGGTTTTCTTTTTTGGGTGACTTGTCACTCTCCCAAACATAATGTCCTTCTCTAGTGGTTGGTCCCTCCTGACAACAGGTCCAAAATACCTAAGCCACAGTGCAGCCATCCTTGCTTCCGTGGAGCACTCTGGTTGCCCTTCTTCCATGACAGACCTGCTGGTTCTTTTGGCAGTCCATGGTATATTCAATATTCATCCCCGGCACCATCATTCAAAAGCATGAGTTCTTCTCCTGTCATGTGTCTCTTATTCAACTTCTAGCTTTCACATGCATATAATGCAACTGGAAATAGCGTGGCAGGAGTCAGGCTCATCTTTGTCTTCAACATGACATCTTTATTTTTCAATACTTTAAAGAGGTGTTTTGAAACAGCCTTAACCAATGCAATGTGTTGTTTATTTCTTGACTGCAGCTTCTGTGTATATTGATTGTAGAACAAAGTAGAGCAAAATCTTGGAGGACTCAATATTTTCTTCATTTATCATGGAGTTGCTTCCTGACCCAGTAATAAGGACTTTTGTTGATGTGCAATCCATATGAAAGGCTATATTCTTTGATCTTCATCAGTAAATTTTTCAAATCCTCTTCACTTTCAGTAAGCAGTTGTGTTATCTGCATGATGCAGGTTGTCAATTACCTATATCTGCATGATGCAGGTCATTAACATCCTCTAATACGCATGCTGTGCTCTTCTCCATAAAATCCAGAATCTCAGATTATTTGCTCAGTATAGAGATTGAAGAGGTACAGTGAAAGGATATAGTCCTGACACAGACCCTTCTTGACTTTAAATGAGGTAGTGTTCCCTTGTTCTGTTCTGTTCGAATGACTGCCTTGAGGTGCATGTATAGACTCCTCAAGAAAACTTAAGTGTTCTAGTAATTCCATTCATTCTTAATATTTTCTATAATTTATTGTGATCCACACAGTCAAATGCCTTTGCATAGTCAGTAAAATATAGAAATACTTCTTTCTGGTATTCTCCCACTACTAATCCCAAATTTCTTGAAGAGATTCATTTTTCCTTGCAAGATAACTCTTATGAAAACAAATACTATAAAGAAATCTGTCATATGGAAATTATGTTCACTTTGTCAAAAATTTCCTATTTTAATTAATATCTTTAAATTTTTCAAGTTTTCCTATTACAAAATAATCCATTGAGGCTAACCAAAAGTATAATAACACAAATTTAAGTTTTTATTTCTACCTACATAGGCATAACATTTTCCTAATATGATTTTTTGTATTGTAGGTAGAGAACACTGGCAATTTATCTGATGGTACCTGCAGAAGACAGGACTCAAAATGAGCTGCCAGTAAGTCAGGGTATGAATTTATCCTAATTTGGAAAACATTCTTTAACTATATTTTGTGGTACTTAGAGTTTGAACCTATGTCCTTGCACATATTTTGCTAGTGCTCTACTATGTGGCTGCACCCCTGGACCATTTTTTAAAATATTTTTATCTTGAGACAGGGTCTTGCCAAGCACAGGCTGCCTTTGGCCTCAAACTTGTGATCCTCCTGCCTCCACCTGCTGAGTCACTGGGCTTACAAGGGTGTGCCACTATGCCTGGTAGAAAATATTCTTAAACTATTAAAACACAAAAGTGTATGTTGTTTTGTTATGTAATTGTTAATAGCTTTCTTTAAGTGTAGAAAAACTCAAGCTGCGAATACTGACTAAAATCTACTATTCCTGTGATAGATTATAATTCACCCTATAACACTTTTAAATAAATTTTAGGGTCATTATTGTTGTTGTTATGTGCCATTGAGTCGTGTCTGACTCATAGCTATCCTTATAGGGTTTTCAATAGGTGATTTTTTGGGGGATTGCCTCAGGAGTGTATTGCTATGTCCTTCTCCCATTTTTGCAGTGCTGGGAATTGAACTCAGGACCTCAGAGACTACAGAGCTACACTCTACCAACTGAGCTAAATCCCAACCCTTAGGGTCATTATCCAAATTCTAAACTCATATTTCAAAGCATAGGAGAAATTCTAGTAAGCTTATAGAAGTTTTATGTAAGAGAGGAGGGACAGGATTAGAAGAAAGTTCTGAGTGGTAAAGATCAGAGATAAAGCTACATGTGTCTCCCAGTTTGGGAGCTGATATCTTCTGTCATGATGCTTATGGCAGTGTAGGTTGACATTCATATCTTCTGCTTTATGTAAAAGAGCTTATGAACATATATTTTTTACACACCTGTGGAAAAATGACATTTATTCTTAAAACAATTTTCCTAATTGCAATATAAACCAAAAATGCTCCACATTGCTACCCACTCTATGTAAAGCAGGAATGTAGCAAACCTTAAATTCTTGCAACAGTAAAAAGCAGCCAAGAAAACTATTGTCTATAATGCAAACCAGATACTTGGATAAAAATCTAGCATAGCAGCATTTGTGTATGTTACACGAAAAGTTTATGTAGCAGAGAGCAGAGAATCAAGGAACTCATCCATTTCTTTACACCTGGTTAGGACCAATCTTAATCTCTCATCTGGCACTTGGCACTACAGTGAGACAGTCTCACAAATCCCGGAGGAAGATGTCGATGAACATGATCCACCAAATAATAACTAGTATTCATTTTCATTTCCTTACTAGTAGTTTTGAAACTGTGCTTTATATTCCTTACTAGTAAGTATGTGATTGATCAACTGTACTATGAAAAGTCTTGGTGAAAATGGAATCTGAAGAAAATGAGCAATTTTCACAATGGAAATATTTTTGTTTCTGAGCAATAATAGCATGACTTGAATTCCTATATAAATAATATCCAAAGTGTCTTCAAATGATGTATTTCATTCTACTGTTTAAGGCATCCTAGTTCAGGAATAAACACATGTGAAACCTTCATTTATTTTATGATTCTTTCACTTCCAGTTTTTCACATTTCTATTAACGACTTCAGTTCATATTACATTTATTGGATGTCTATTATGATCCCGGGCTGGGATTTAGCTCAGTTGGTAGAGCGCTGCGCTGCGGTCTCTGAGGTCCTGAGTTCAATTCCCGGCACCACAAAAATGGGAGAAGGGCCTGGCAATCCACTCCCAAGGCAATCCCGAAACAGTCAGCCATTGAAAACCCTACGAGGGTCCCTGTGAGTTGGATACCGACTCGACGGCACCTAACAACAACAACAACATTATGATCCCAGAACACGTGATAATATAGGATGGAATTACAATTATATAACTGTGTAAGCTTGACCTCCAGGAAAGCTTATCACAATGTGTCAAGTAGGATCACAGAAGTAAGTTTTTGTTGATGTATTTGTGTGGGAGCAGTATCTGGAAATAATGAAGCCCCTAGATGCTGTCAAGGAAAGTTTGTAGGTGATATTTTGCATAAGAAGAATTTCAGTGGACAATAGTATACAGATTGTGCCTGCAGGGCAGAATCATGATTGTAAACCATCATCTTCTACCTTTAATGCCTCATAAATAACACTGACAAAATATCAATTTTCATGCATTTATGAATTGATTCTACTCCTAGTAGTACTGCATTATATACTTTCTGTTGAAGAATTAAAGCATTTTTCTACATTACACTAGCTAGTCAGAATTACGGGTTGAAAGAATGGTTTATTTAGTTTGTAATCTTATCTCTTAAATTTTTCTTGAATTTACATGCATTTTCATAAAGCATTCTATACAGGTTGTGCTTTAACTAGGCTTAAATTATTGAATCAAGACATATGGTACTAGAGAATTTCTACATTATCTGCACAAAGTTGATAGAAATATATTTCAATAGGCATTTATTTCAAAAATAAAATTTTTAAGTGGAAACAAACTGATTAAGAAAATAAATATTCATTAAAAAGATGTATTCATTTAAATTTCAAATATAATTTAGAAACATTTAAGGTATTAATAACATTATTTGATGTTATATTGATCATATTTAGACATTATTCTTTGTAAAATATTTTTCTTTCAGTACTAGGGGATTGAACCTAAGGTGCTCCATGATTTAGCTCCACCCTTGGCCTCTTTTTCAATATTTTGTCTTGAGACATGGTCTTGATTAAGCTGTGCAGGCTGCTTCTGACCTTGAACTCATGAACCTCCTGCCTTACTGCAATTATAGGTGTGAGCCATGGTGCCCGGCTTGATCACAATATTTTAATCATATTTGATTACCCTATCAATAATTCTTTAATGTATACACAAACAATGCAATCTCCTTTTCATTTACTGAAGATAATAAAAATGTACAAAACAATAATTTTGTTTGAAAAACTTTTTAAAAAATTATCTATTACATTTCTTTGAGATACTTGGAAATATGCTTCTTAATGCAAATATATGTTGTTAGGTGCCATCGAGTCTGACTCATGGCAACCCTGTGCACAACAAAATGAAATGCTACTTGCCACTCTGCCATGACCAGCACTATGTCAGTGCTTCTTTGCTATTCATACAGTTCTCAACACCTGATTGTTTCAGGATTGCTTTGGGAGTGGGTGGCCAGCTACTTCTGTTTTTGGACTGCTGGCCATTGAATCCAGGGCTCAGAGAGTGTACAGCAACCCTCTACCAACTGAGCTAAACCCTAGCCCCATGCAAATACATGCATATTCAATATTACAATATTCCTTGAATTCTATTTCTTTTATTTATTTGATGTAAGAAACATCAACATTTTCCAGTCACTTTTGAGTTTTAATTTGAAATTCATTGAGAAACTATTATTTCACTAGTACTTTTATAAATGCCAGGAATTAAAAGTTGATCAAGGCCCATCTTTGCACATAAGCAAATCAGGACACAGTGTACACATGAGTGGATAGCCACAGGAATGTGGGAGTGATATCTGGTAACCAGCATGAAGACATTTGAGTTTGACTTTCATTTACCAATATACACCCAGTGTCTAAAATATCATGAGAGCCATGCTAATTGCCAGGCTTGCATGGTCTCAAAAGGCATGAAAACAATTCATAGGGAGCCTGGTTCAGCACACAAGCACCTTGAAGTGTATGTAGAATTTTATCAAGACTGACACAAGGGAAAAGGAAAGACAGGTAAGCCAGGAAAAAGATATAGCTGGAGTAAAGGTAGAAGAGCACCAAAGCCCTCATATTTCTACTGTTTGTTAATTGACCAGTGTTGATGATGTGGAGGACTACAAATGAAACTTACCATTTAATCTCACCATCTCAGAGCAAAATTTTCTTAGGTAATAATGGTTTTTTGTATATTTATCTTTTAGTCTGGAGTAAACCTCAGTAAATAAGCTTGTTTTTACTCTTAATTACTTGATGTCATTTGAACTAAAGATACTCACTCTTTGTTCAATAAAAAGTTGAATTGCCTAAGTTGTATTTTATTTTCTTTATGTTTTTCTTCCCTCAAACTCCTCCCCATTTTCTTTATTACAATTCTTTGCAATTGCTTGGTAGCAATTGTTTTTTTTTTTTTTAACTAGAGTATCATAGATGTTTTTCCCTGAGCAAATGAAGGAGAGATTCATAAAATAACCTCGTGCACTAATAATTCTGAAATTAGGTTAAAATAAATGAGAAATTGGTAATTTAGAAAAATGCATTTAAAAATTAAAGTTGTTCGTCCATGAACCAGCAGAGAGTTCTATGTCAAGTGGGAAAATTCTTATAAATCACCTATCTTTTGGCATGTGTACTTAAAGTGAATTTGCATTCAGCAAAAGCTAGGGATTTTACAGATGACTGATGCCTGTGAAAATGAGATTTCTCCCCTGAACTTGCTTTAATTAAAATGCTGTAAGTAAGAGAATGTTTTAATGTGCCAATCTCCATGTTTGGTTAGTGCTAAGTTTCTAGAAAAATATTGCTTTACTTTGCATACCAAGCAGCTCTGTTGCACAGATTCTAAAGCATTTACACATTGCCTTTTTAACATCTTGTAAAATTTCTTTTTAAATATTGAATAAATGATTGACAAAATTAAAAGAGTACATTAGTATTACACACCTTGTCCTACTTTTATTTTTATTGTCTGCCTGGATTTTATATTATATAAAGTAGTACTTAAATTGATAAACTTGCACACCAAGGAACATTGAACTGAGTATAACTTGGATTTGTAATTCCAGAAAAACTACATTTGAAGTGATTCTTACCCTATTTTTCCTGGGAATCAGAAGTCTGACAAATAATATGTATTTTTACACATTATGAGAGAAAAATTTTCTCCGTAGGGAACTTACACTTTAAATCACAGGGAGGTTCATAGACAGTTTGATAAAAGTTAAGCCTAACCCAGGGGAAATATTTTATCCACTTACAATAATTACTTATGATCTAAATAAATAAGTATAATTGGTAGGATAAAATAACTTTTAATCTTCATAATTTATTGTAAGAATATATGAGTTAACAATGTATACAATTGTTGGCTAAGATTTAAATTCATTCTGTTTGTCTGTCACAATTAAATTTAATATTTCATCCTAATGTCACGTGATTTCAACAGTGGTCACTTTCTTAAGTTTCCTGAAATGTGAAAAACAAAATCAAATATGTCTGTACCAATATCAACCTCAGTTCCCTTTTTTATTTCTATAATTAGACAGAAATTTCCATAGAATATCCACACATATATTTTTTAGTTCTTTAGAACCCCCCCAAAAATATATGATTTATGTACCAGCACTTTTCTTACTTTAAAAATAAGAAAAGATGAAGAACATATAATTTATATAATTTTCTAGATATGATTTATCAATATCTAGGCCAAAATTTTAATCCTCAAAGGCTGACTCCAGAGCTTCTGTTCTTACTATCTTATTTTTATACTTTATTAATTATCTACCTACGTCCTTATTGCCTCTCCCCACTCAGTAAAAGTAAATGTGAGAGGCAGTATATAATTCAAAAGATGGTGCTAACCAGTGTAGTGGTGCATGCATGTCTGTGATCCCAGGACTAGGGAGGATGAGGCAGCAGGATCACAAGTTCAACAGGACCAGCTTGATCTACATAATAAGACCTTGTCTCGAAACAAACAAACAAACAAACAAACAAACATCAGCAACAAAAAACCCATACTGGTGTACTTAGTCATGCTGTTCCAGTGCTCACTATATTGATAGTGAAATGAGACTGTAATGGGAAAGTCACAATTATAGTAGGAACATATATTAAATTGGTTAATGGGAGGTTTCTAGAGAAAGATAGCTTCTAAAGCCCTCGCTCTCTCCCTCTGTATATTTCTTTCCCTCTCTCTCTTTCTCAGAATTTCCTGTATAATATAAAAGATATGTAGAAATGAAGATATTATAAATATTATATATCTGCATACATATCTGTATATGTGCATATGTTTGTGTATGTGTGTATATATGAAGAAGAATATAAAGAACACTAATACAGAATCCCCCACATGTCTGTCAGCTTATCGTCTGTGGGGGCTTATCTGTTGCTTTGGGGCTAAAAGCTACGCCACCAGTATTTCAGATACCAGCAGGACCACCCCTGATGGACAGGTTTCGGCTGAGCTTCCATACTGAGACAGATGAGGGAGAAAGACGTGACAGCCCACTCCTGAAACAATTAGCCATTGAAAACCCTATGCTTAGCAGAGAAGTTCTGTGTCAAATATAGTGCCAGAAAATGAGCTCCCAAGGCCAGAAGGCATTCAAGAAATAGTTGGGGCAGGGTGGTCTCCTGAAAGCAGAGTCAACCTTAATTATGGGAATGAAGTAATGCCCCTCGGACCACCTTTTGCTGATGTAACACCACTCAAAATGAGAAGAAACATAGTAGCTACAATATTGCACTCAAACATAAAAAGGTAATGTGCATGGCACAATGTATGGTAGTATTTCTTCTATTGTACCTAGGGTTACTGTGAGTCTGACTTGACTTCTTGACTCCTAACAACAACAACTAACTCTCTCTCTCTCTCTCTTTCGTTCTTTCTTTCTTTCAGACAAAGTCTCACTGTTTAGCCCCTGGCTGGCCTGGAACAAACTATGTAGACCAGGCTGGCTTTGAACTTTCATAGATCCTCCTGCTTCAGTCTCTTGTGTGCTGGTATTGCAGATGTGTGCTCCCTTACACAGTTCTGTTTTAAGTAACATAAATTCTATCTGAAGTGTCCAAATAAAATCCTTTTGCTTTTAGCACTATAAACTAAAAAAAAAAAAAAAAAAAAAAAAATACACAAGGAAGTTTAATGATTAGAGAAATATATTCTAATCCATTTTCAAAGAGAAAGGACATGTTTTGTTATTTCAAGGCAATTTTAATCATGGAGCAATATTACAATATTTCCCAAACATTTTTCCCTGTTAAAGTAAATATCAGTACTGTAATTATAGGATAAAGACAAACTAACAATATCTAAAACAATGCTATTGATTTATGGAATATCGAAGTTAACATTAAACCAAGTTTGTATGATTTATTTATTGGACAATTTTGCCAGTAACTTAGAAAACATACAATTGACAAAATGATAATATTAACATTTAGACATTAAATGAGCTAAAAATAAATTGAAAAATAAGATATAGTTGTTGAGTTGGGTTGTTGCTGCTGTTAGGGTTAGCATATCTAAAATCAAAATCTCTGAATAATTTAAATGGAGAGTGAGAACAATAGAAACAATTGCAGTGACACAACTATAAATCAGGACTGAAATTGTAAAAATCATAAATGGAGTATAGTTGAAAACATTTAACCAATGAATAAATGTTTAGAATTTCATATGAATATGAAAATAAGTATTAATCTGAAAAA